>CM042432.1:16979378-17181878 GCA_023631565.1 Gymnocephalus cernua
TGTGTGTGTGTGTGTGTGTGTGTGTGTGTGTGTGTGTGTGTGTGTGTGTGTGTGTGTGTGTGTGTGTGTGTGTGTGTGTATGCTCAGATGGGTGTACGCTTACACATGCTTGTGCATGTGTGCCTGTTTTTTTCCTGAAGCCCCGTTGAGATTTGCACCTCCCTCTGCGTGGCGTCTCCTCTCCTCTGACCCAGCCTGGAGGTGACGAGGCTGAAGCAGCACTCCTGTCAGGGGATTTGCTGCCTAACAGTACAGGCTGCCGGGCACAAAGCTGATGTCCACCCTGCTAGAACACAGACAGAAGCGCACCAACAGAAGCTCCCACACATGGAGCGCAAACAAAGAGGCATGTAGCCACATACGCTGATCCTCTCCACCCCCTCTTCCTTTCTCCTCCAAGCATGCATCAAGAGATGGGGAGTGAAAGGGAGACAGTGAGAGAAGAGGAGAGGCAGCATTGATTTTTGCTTTATCGTTTCAGAAAACCTGTTTTCTTGGAGAAATCGGTCGCTGAATTATTAATATCTTCATTCAATTTTGATGCCTTTCTCTTGTTGGAAAACTAGAGGTTCCTGAGTGAGGAGGTCCTGCATAGCCTCCTAAACACGTACCGGTACTGCTCCAGCATCCACACACACACACACACACACGTCTGTCTGTCTTTCACCTCCTGGCACTCCCTCCATCCTCTCTGGCTTGTGTGGGAGTGCATGTGTGTGCTGGAGAAATAAGAGGGGGAGAGAGATAGAGAGGGAGAATTAGATCATGTAATGAGAGCTGCTGGCAGTGTGACTAAATTGGCTAACTATAGCTAACAACATTACACACTGTCCATCTGGGGCCGAGCCTGTCCTCCCTCCCTCCTTCTTTGTATACTAGTAAAATCAGCCATGTAAAGGACTCCCTTTCTCCTGGCCAGTGCCTTCCTCTTGAGAAATGTAGAGCAAGCAGAAAATACCAGACAGTAAGGAGAAGTTGTGTGTGCTGGATGGAAATTTGGCAAGCTCGGATAGAAAAGGAAAAAATGCTTTGGAGATTTGCAGGTTCAGTGCCCCCGTCAATATCTCCAACTAAAATGTCAGATTTAAATGTTAATGTTAAGTGAATGATTCCAATCCGGCAATCCAATACTCTTTTGGCAATTAACATCCATGTATAGATTAATATCTGGCGATTCATCCCTGCATGCATTTTCCTTGCCTTTGATCAGTAATAGAAGAAAAGAATGAGAGAACGCAGTCAGCACAGTGTGCTGTATGAAGTCTGTTAAATCCTCTACCCTGCCTGCTGTCTCTGTGTCCACAACTGGCAGCTCGCCTGGTTAGGAGGCCAGCGCCAGGCAATCTGTGCTCCAGCACCTATGCTGACCTAGCAGCTGCTGGACACCATGTGCGCCCAAGAATGTGGGCACTGGGCAGATGCTACGAGGCAAGGATGGAGGGATGTTGCAGGAAAGGAAAGTAAGAAGAAGAAGTAGAAAGAGAAAGGCAGCCGGTGCTTTCTGGCTGAGCTGCTGCACTTGAAAGTCATGACAGGCTTCACCCAAAAAGTTGCTCAGACACTATTAAAGTTCAAGACAGACACTGGATTGGAAGCTTAAATTGAGCCTTGCTTTGTAGTAAAGTTATTTTTGACTGTACAGAGGGAGTAGTGATGTAGTAGTATGTTGTGGGAGGATGTTTTTCTGTTAGATGGGTGATTTGGAAGACCAAATGATAGATGGAGGTATAAGCATGGGTGGATTGTGGAGGTGAGTGGGTATGAGAGCAGAAAAGAAAAAGCAAAAGAAGAGAAAGAATGAAAGAGAGGGGATAATGGCCAAGGAGTAATAGCGCGAGGCTCCCAGGCAAAGATGAAATATTTGCAATTCCACTGGGTCCCTGGGCTGCAGGCTCTCACTCCATTTGTATGGAAATGAGTTTGTCTTTCTTTTTTCTGAGCGCAGAGGAGACCAAAGGGAGAGCGAGAGGAATGGAGACAGAGGGAAGGTGGGCAAACCGACTGACTGTCAAATATATTGAGATTCTTGCCAATGCTGTTGGAAGGCTGGGGCCCTGGTTGTTTCTCTGCGGCACATATGGATAAAATAAATCTATGTGTTTATGACAGACTGATCTATGTGCCTGTCGCAATGGGAGCCAGTTTGCTTTTTGTAAAGCCCTTTGTCTGTTATTGACAATTTCTCTCTCTCTCTCTCTCTCTCTCTCTCTCTCTCTCTCTCTCTCTCTCTCTCTCTCTCTCTCTCTCTCTCTCTCTCTCTCTCTTTATCAGTGCCATCCTCCAGTCCAGGCCCACAGCTGGGACTACTCTGATCATGGGCCCAGGCCTGCTTTCTGCCAGATAATTGGCAGATGTTGTGGAAGGCCTCTGTTTTGCTATTTTCAGCTGCTCCTGTGTGTCTGCATGTGTGTGTGTCGGCTTCTGCGTGTGTTGAGTGATGCTGCCACACATGTATTCATGGCCAGCTGCTCATCTCTGCTACCCTGGGTGAGCGGGGAGAATGACATCCCATCTATGACACCCTCCACTTCCCTCTGTTTCTTCACAGCACCCCCCCCCCCCCCTCACACACACCCCCCATCCCACCTTTCCCTTAACTCCCCTCTCCTCCTCAGCCCTCCCTCTCCCTTCCTTTCTGAGTCACAGCCGCCAGCCACAAGTCTGCGTAGGGCTGAGTCATGCCTCAGCTCTCGTGAGATGGACCCTGCTGTCTGTGAAACCACAGACATGAGATATGAGAAATGGGAAATGAGAGAACAAACAGACACACACACACACACACACACACACACACACACACACACACACACACACACACACACACACAAAACACACACACACACACACACACACACACACACAGAAGGTTATCTTCTTGTACCGGGAACATTCTGGGATTGAAAAAGCTTAGAGCCAGACTGGAGCACCTGTCTCTCACAATGAATGTTCGCTGCTGCTGGTGAAGTGTCTGAGGCTTTTGTGCGACACGAGTTTGAAGAGGCTTTTGTGAAGTTAACTTTACCTTCCACAACTAATGAGGAATGACTGTGTTTAGTTCGTCTCCATCAGATGGAAACATATACTGTAATATTTTCAATCCGTCGACAAACTTAAAGAAAAGCATCACCTAATGTTTGTTTCTATAAAGCCAAACAACAACCACTGTGGCCATAACTGTCACTTATTGGACGATGATAAACAACAAAAATGTAAGTGTAGCACTGGTAGAGAAGAGTACAGAGGCCATGAGAGCTCAATGCATCACAACTTGGCAAAAACACATACAAATAAAGCACAAGTAAACAAATGTCTACCATTTTAACAACACATACTGTAGAAAACGTGTTAATACAGAAACACTTTAAATCTTGCACAGTACAACAGATATTTCTGAGGGCTAAAAAACTGATAAAAAGCTAACCTTGTTTATTACCTCAGAATGGTTCATATATTGCTCGAGATATTGGCTACATGTAAAGTTAGCCTTTTACTAATTACAAGCATGTTCACCAGTTTTTGTTGCCCCCCAGAAACTTATATTGTGTAACTTTGTCTTTCTTCTGCCAACAACTTGTAGTACTGTACAGAACATGCTTGTAATAAAAATACTTACATGTAGCCAATATCTCCAGTAATAAACACAACACAATGTCAGGCAATCATTTTATAAGTAAAATAAAGATTGAGATTCTGTACTTGCTTGTGTTGTCTGTAGGCTGGCGGTAGCGGTTTCTGGACACCCATCAACCCAGTAGCATATATTATATTTTGTTGCCTTTTTTTTTTTACCTCAAGTAAACTTGAATTTCTTTATTTTGCTGGCCTTGTTGTAGCCTGGCTCGCCCTCCTACGTACTTTTAATTTTCCTTCAGTACTCCGTCTGGTTTTGCGGTATGTTCTTGGGTTTTCTCCGGCCAATCTTTACCAGTCCAATCAGCGAACAGAGGGAGTGGCTGAGAACAATGACGTTGAGGTTGTGCGCTAGTTTGAGTTGTAGTTCCGTAATGGCGGCGGAGAAAGATGCGAGCGAAGCCATTCAGTCCGTTGTGGCAACGCTGCAGAATATCCAGAAGTTAAAGCCTGAGCAAGAACAGAACTTTGCTGAGTTTTGTTGGTGGCCATGATGTTGTGGCCCTCCTCCTCCCCACGGGGTTCGGGAAAAGTTTGTTAGTGGTGAAGGAGTTGGCTAAGGAAGTTAACACTTGTCAATGGAGAGTGGCCAGACTCTCTGTACAAATGAAATATACGAGAGTCTGGTAGGACCAGGCTATCAGAGTTGTGCTTTTGGGTTCAAACCTGTTTTTACTTGTAGTCCCACTTCAAGTGTTCAGCACGTCACCTGCAGAATGTTTGATGAGTTCATCTGCATTTTTTTCATCTTGTCTCACACACTTTCACAGGCACAATGTATTCAGAGACTGCATTCAGTGTTCTGTTGTGTTCCGTTGCTGATGACTCACTGCTGTTATAACACCCTCAGCATATCTGTTTGACACCCACTGAGACCCACTATGTATTTAATAGTGTGTGCGTTTTGCCAGCGTGATCCTATGTGTGTTAAAATCCACAGATTCCATGCCTAATGTTAGAACGAGGATGGATATTGTCATATGGGAATAAGGAATGAAATGGATGTTTTTGTAAGTAGCCTAATAGCAGAGTCTGTGGCAACAGCAAAGCCAACGCTAGGAGGGTTTTAGCCCACAAAGCCGCTACTATGCACAGTATCATCTCCAAAGAAGAAACTGAGGAAGCTTTTCCAACTCGAGATCAAAGAACTTTACCTTGCTGATTAGAACGCAGGGCAGCTCAACTTTCAGATGCCGCGCTGCTGAACCATTCCAGCATAAGAGGATTAGTGACGTGACTTGTTAAACTACACAACAAAACCACAATAACTAAGGATCAGAATGCGGAAACCTAGTTTGAAGTGTGGAGAGAGGCATCCATGTATGACATAAATAGATTGGGGGAGCATGAAAAGATTTCTCTTGCTGAGTTCAAGTTTTTCGTAGGGGGTTTAAAAGTCTGTAGTCTTGTTGAATTTTAGAAAAGGATTAAATTGCTGTGCTTTGATGTATTCTTAATTTACATACCCATAAATGTTCCAATGTCCCTCTCCTCTCATCAGATCCAATTTCAGTATAAATCTCCTACATCATTATTGGTCAGTGGCCCTGCCCTTTCAGGTCATGCTGCTTCTACCAGCCTGCGCCCCCACTTCTACCGTCCTATCGCCCTCAGCGCTCTGGCCAAAACCCTGAGGCGATGGTCAAGAGCTATTGATCCCCGGAGTTGAGAGTTCACACAGGGGCAGCACTGTCAGGGGTCAAAGGTCAAAGCTGAGTGGGTCAAGTGAGATTGAATGTGCCCGACTTGTTGCCAGGAGCTATGGAGGTCAGCTCGGCCCAGTTCATTCTGTGACCCCGGCAGTTCAATAGTGCCTTACGTCCATCAATGGAACTCTGATTCGTCATTACATTTTTTAATTCGCAGCCTGCGCATATTATTCCCTTAAAGATAGAGGAATGGCCGTGCAGATGCACATGCTAGTCCCTTGGATTGATTTTGGATGGCAATCATCTTGACCTGCAGGCAGGGGGCTAGCAAGGGATTGGTCCTTGTCAATATTGAACAATGGTTGCTGATTTTGTGGCGTTTTCAGTGTATACTCCTTCCAATTAAACGACGTAGCTCATCAGCTAGGTCAGGAGGACAATGGCAGATTTGCATGGATAGACACTTTTCATCAAATCCTTTGCCTTTTGAACCTACATCATTGCAGAGCTTAAAGAAATAATTATTTCACAATCAGGCGTGTTCTCTTATCTTTGTAAAATACATTATATTAGAAAGTAGGTGGTGATTTAAAGCTACATTTTGGCATCCATTCTCCAGTCCAAACTCCCTTGAAAAAGCTGGGAAGTCCTTTGTTTTCCATGGGAATTCTCTGGCTGTCGTGCAGACACACACATATACACACACCCACCCAAACACACACCTACAGATACATCTCACACGCGCAACAGTTAGGGATGCTCACACAAGGCTGTTAGCTTTGGCACAGACCAGGGATGGGAAGAGAGAACGGAAGCCCGAGCAGAGAATGTAGGAGGGTGTATTTGTGAACAGCGAAAAAATAAAGACAGATATACAGAAAAGAGGTTACAACAGTTTGTATGCATGAGTATTCAAAAAGAACACAGTGGATAAACAAAGTTGTGTACCACTGATTTGGAGAGAAACCAAAGGGGGGAAAAGTGTTTATGCCTTCTTTTTTTTTTACCACTCAGTCACTGAAGACAGCTCTGCAGTAAGAAAACAAGCTTCCAGCAGAGATTTTCTTTTATATAATACATAATAAAAGCTTTATAACATGTTTTACTTTTGTCTTGTGCCTTCAGTCGCACATACTTCTTTCCTTTTTCACTATTTGAAAAAAAAATCAGCATTTATACTTGTAGCCCCCATCTTTTCCCTCTCTCCTGCTCTGCCTGTCACTGCGCGGTGTGTGTAGGCAGCATTGTGATAGGAATAGATGTTCCCCCTAAGCGAGACCTGCAAGAGCCATTTGAAAAAAATCAGCTTAATGGAGAACAGTAGGTAAGGAGTGGGCAGCTTGTACTTTATTTCCAAGCCTTTTTCTTCCATTCTTTCCCTGCTGCTCCCACTGTCTGTCATTTGCTCCAGATCTCTGTCTTTTGTGCTCTGCCTCTCTTTTCACCGTTTTGCTTTCCTCTCCGTGCCCTCCTTTTCACCCCCGTCTTCAACTTGAGCTTGTCTTCCTCCACTCCAAATGTTTTTCTCTCAGGTGGCAACCCCCCCCCCCCCCCTCCCCACCCCTCTATCTTCCCACCACCTCTTCCTCACCTGCCACACTCTCCCTCCCTGCCTGCCCTCTCCCTGTCTATATCTGTGTCTATCTCTCGCACTCTCCACCCCCTCTCTTTGCTATATTTTTCTTTCACTTTTCTTTCTTTTATCTGGGCGCACATTCCTCTCCTCCCACACTCGAAATTCTCACTAAATGATTCCAAGTGTCTGGGCCCCGTGCCTCCCTGAGCAGGCAGCACAGCCACCACATACACACAGACACACACATGCACAGCTACACCCGCAGAAAGATGTACGTAAGCACACACAAGTATCATTCTGGGTGCTGCAGAAGGGGGATAGCAAAGTTAACAATAGATGGAAAGAGAGAGAGTGATGGGAAGTCTCTTTGTTCAATTTTGTTGTAAGAATGTCTGGCTTTTAGTTGATCTCAGTGATTGGTTTTTATCAATCCACCAGTTAACTCACCACCCATCCAGCTAGCAGAGATATTCTTTATTTTCTGTTGTTGTGACCCAGTTCTATACTGCACACTAATTCTAAGCAGGTTTTGCAAGTGTGCGTTCATGCTTACAGAGCAACACAATTAGGTATATTCAAAAGAAAGAACATGTATAGGCTACTAAAGGCTATTGATTTGTTGAGTGTCCTACTGATGTACACTATTGTCCCACAATGCAATTCACAAACGGACGATCTTCGTGCTGTGTTTTCAAGGTGTAGTGAAGGGAAATATGATCCGCCGTGAGCACGGTGTATTTTATTTTGAAAATTAACCGGATGTTTTATTTTGTTTCTGTGCTCGACTTCCTGTCCCGCACTATCTGCCGTGTGCTGAATTGCTCTCCGGCGTCCGGCAGAAATAGAAGCTCTGCGTATCTGATCCGGAGGACTGCGGACCGCCGGAGCTGTGCCGGAGTCGGAACGCAGACGTTACGGAACTGGTGGAAATACACACATTGACTAGAATGGAAACCGATTGACTCCGCTGACGTTCCGGAGCCGTTCTGCAGCAGTTACGCAGTCGGTGTAAATCCACGGTAACGATTATATAAGTCAGATCAGGACAGAAACAGCACTGTTAATACGTTATAACATAGCATACATTAACGTAGTGTAACATTACCGCTAACTCTCGCAGCTTAGCTAATGTATATTGTATACACATGTATACAAGATCACACATCTAACGCTAAAATGTCTACAGTAAGGACGATAGTTAAACACAGTAAACAACAGTATACCACAACACATGTAACGTTAGCTAGGTTATCACTTATTAACCAGTGGTTAAACCAAAGAGTACCGGTAACTTCTATACTCGTTGGTTAAACTGTGCCGCTGTTAGCTAGCTAAGGTTAGCTAAAGCTAGCTTGATAGCACGTCAAATTACGGTACAAATAAACGTTATAATTCGCGGTACAAAAATCATCACCGACTGCAAAATTAACCAAATATACATAAACAGGTGGCTTATATTGTACACAAGTACAGCAAAAAGATGAATGTTCAACTTACATTTGTAGGCCGCCATTATCCAAAGTTTTTCACTTTTTGTTAGCTCCGCCCCTTCCGCTACGTAGCCAAGATGGCGACCGTTGAGTGTTCTCTTAATACATCATCCATGATCCACTGTCAGTCCACACTCAACTTTCTGACCGTTATGAGTGCACCATCCGGGTACTTGTAGTGCACTGCATTTACCACACTTCGACGAGTGACACTTTGAGTGCACTCAAATAGTTAGTTTAAGTACAGAAGTGCGCGATTTGGGACACACCTGCAGTTTCACTGACGTCTATAGCTGCACAGATGTGCTTTGAGCTAAAATGCTGATGTCAGCATTCTAGCTGGTTGAATATATAAGATATAATGTTTATCGTGTTCACCATCTTAGTTTAGTGTGTTAGCATGCTAGCACTTGCTAATTTGCACATAACACAATGTACAGCTGTGGCAGATGGGAATGTCAGTAGTTTTGCAGCTATATTCAAAAGTTAAAATTAAAGTTAGATTGTAGATTATAGGTTAAGGCATCCCCAATGTTATTACAATTCATCATAAGGGCAACATAAATGTCTGTACAAAATCAACCAACCCATTCGCTGGCTGTCAAAACATTTTACAAAGGTCAACCTCCTGATGATGCTAAAGAAAAGTCATTAGGATTCATCATCTGAGGACCATGAATGTCTGTACAAAATGCCATGGCAATCCATCAACTACTTGTTGGCATATTTCAGTCTGGACCAAAGTGGTGGGCCGACTGACATTGCCATCCTTAGAGCTACTAGAGCTGCTGCTAACATGGCTAAAAAAAAGGAGGCTATACTATTACAATAATACAGGAAAAACAGCTTGGGTCTGCTGTAACAGGGCAGCCATATCATCTGCTTTCCCACACACACAAGCGTATTCAGAGTGAGCCACATACAGTATTTGTGTTTTTGTTGTCTAACATGTTTTGTAAATTAGAGCTAGTTAATAACACAATATATTAAACTGCATGTTTTATTTCCATGGCAGTAATCATTCCTTATCTGATTAAATGTCACATTTTTCATTTTGCGAATAATTCAATTGGGAATGAAACTGTAAATAATGATGAAATCATTATTCTTTTCTCCATCTTGCATCATGCACACTCCCTCTGCTGTTTTCTGGTGCCTGTTTCGGTATTCTTTGAGACATCAATAATTCAGGCATGAATTTGAGGATGAATTATTCACATGCTGATGTCAGACATAAATGCACTGAGCATGTGTACCGGCCAGGCCTGTACCCCACTTTTAAATGCATAGGAAAAGGGGGCTACCTGGGTACCACAAAGTCAGCCATACCCCCACCCTCTTTCCTGCCAGCTCTATTTTTCTCACCTCGCTGCATTCTTCTCCCTGTCAGCCATCCCATTTTCATTCCCTTCATACGCATTCAATTCCCCTTTCATTCTTTCTTGTCACCGAGATTACATGCATGTAAAGCGAGGCGCTTCTGTTTGAAAGAGACAACACAGGGACAAGGATAAGTAGTGGTGGCTGAAAAAGGGATTTCACTGCCTATCCTCTCAGCACACAATGCCAAGCCAACAATCCTACAAACTAATCCCATCGCTGCTTAAAACTCAGGGTGTAAAAACTTTGCGGGGAGCCAGGCAGGAAGGCAGGCAGACAACAGCAGCGATACAAGACACTCTCTTTTCCCCTACACCCCCCCCCCCCCCCATTTTCTTACCTTCTCTGTTTTGCCTGTCATTTTCTCTTTCTTTCTCTCTCTCAGTCTTTTTCTGTCTATTTCTCATTAAAACAGTGCTAGTGTGAGTCATAGGCCATTACTGTATTATCTAGCCTCTGGGTCTATTTAGACACACACTGTCTTCTTAACAACTGTTCACATTAATCATTTGATTCAGCATGACGCTAATTAGGATTTGTCAATACTATTAATCTGCTCATCCAGCCCTCATGTGGATTTGACTATCTCAGTGATTAGACCAGCAGTTGGTAAAGTAGTACCTGTTTCCTGGCCAATACAAGGAAATGATGAGCAACAAGGAGGGAAACTTCAGACATTCAGACAAGCGTTGTGTTGGCAAACAGTGAGCGTGTTTACATGCATGATAAGATATATCGAGATATAGAGACGTTATCGCTGCATTCAGGACTTAGCGCCGCCCAGGACGGTTGTGATTGGTTTAAAGAAGTACAAATAAGACAGAGCGTTTTTTACCCCTATCACCCAAAATAGATAAGCAGAGTAGCCATACTACAACTAAAGTGAATGTGTTGTGTAACTTGACTACAGACTGGATATTAATTCTGCTTTTAAACATAATCGGTAATATGTGTCATATGTAAAGGCTTAACTTGTACAATGACTTGTAAGTTCCGGAAGTTCGGCTGTATTGTTGATTTAACTAAGATGTAATGTTCACATACGTGTTTCAAAGGGGGATTAGCAGTATCCTCATTGCTGCTTAGTTTCTTCAAGAGCTCATTCAAATAACAGAGCCTTTTCTGCCAAATCTAACTTTATAAAAATGTGCTATTTCAGTCAGGTGAACCGCCTCAATAGCCTATACAATCAGGGTCATGGCTACAAAGATACCATGTGGAGACAACAAGAACTGTTTTCAAAGTTTCCGATGGTGGTAGAGATGGCTGGCAGTGAATACAATGTGAAGGAAGTTGAAGTAAAGCTCTTTATCTGCTCCTTTTCACTATCACATACTAAGCAAAGCCATTTCTACTACAAACCTTCTTCAGTGACAGCGGATAAAAGAAATACAGTGACAGTGAATAAGCCCATACTGCATAATATATTTTGTAACAAAACAAGGTGAACCTTTCCACCACTATAAGTTAATGCCAATTTAAAGAATGTGATTATTGTGATGGAAGACACGGGGGGTAGACGAATGATAGAATGAGCTGAGCCAAAATAATATTAGCAAATCCAAGTCCTGCAGAAGTATAAACAAAAGAGCAACAAAAAACAACCTGAGATGGAGATGGAGTCGAGATGGAGTCGAGCAGAAGCTCCTTGAGAGATGAAAGGCCCACACAAATCCACACTGAAGGCTTCTCCAGTGTGTTTTTCTCCTTTGGAGAACTAGTTTCAAATGTACTTTACTCCACAGACACGCAAATCTCTAGGGAGTGGGCTGAGGTGTGACAGAGCCAGACATTAAACAGAAGCTAGGCCAGGTTAGAGGGGCCAGGCGTGGGAGACAGGAGAGAGCCTGTGGGATAGAGCCCTGTGTAGGCACCAACTTAACCTGTCACCCTCCCCCTCATCTCCAGTCCTATCTGCTCACCCACGCACTCTCCTCCATCCCCACTCCCCCTCGCTCCTCTCCTCTATTTTCTCTTCATTGTATTCATCACCCTCAGCCCACACTGCAAACTCCATGCGGAGACAGAGAATGAGAGCTCTGCTTGTGTGTTTTGCTAAAAAAGTGACATGTAAGAATGAGCTGCAGCACTCCCCCTGATTGCCGCCGTTTCCATTCCACACTGAGGACAATTTGCAGTGGTCTGTACAGCTCTAAACAACATCAGCAGACATATACAGAGACAGCCAGAGAGGGGGGGGGGAGAATAAGTCCCAAACCACTGTTTAGTGAATGCACACAGTCCGTGGTGAGAAGAGGCAGCCTTGTTAAAGCCAGCAGTATGTTAAACCTCCAAAGAAAGACCGGACAGCCTGATATATTAAAATGTGGAGCAGGATCATGTCCTTGTTGCAGAACTTGTAACTCCTCGTAGTTGGCCTGTCTTCCAAATTTGGAGAAAAGTGAACAATACAAAATTGTTTAAAGGTACATTTCTTGAGGTACACAATTGGGCTGTTGGAAGTGAAAATGGAAGAGGTAAAAAAAAAACACAACAAGAAAGGGTACTGAATTGTTCTTTGATGGCCCCAGTTTCAGGCTTTTGTCTAAAAGGTAAAAAGTCCACCTTATTCTTTTACTTTTTCTTTTACTGAACTCGAGACATCAATTTAATGTGAAGGTCACGCAGGAAGTGCTTGCGCCATGAGTTAAAGGCCTGTGGTTGATGTGGTCAGCAGTTACTCCTCCTCTTCTACACCAAACACAAAGGGCAGTGAGCGCTCTTTACCAACGGGGACAGTACCTCTCTTCACTTTCTGCTCTGCTGCTTTTACAACACATCCATCACCTCAAAAGAGCATTGTTCAGGTCTGCTCTCTATCTCTGTCTCCTTTCTGTTGCTGTTTCTACTTTAGTCTTTTTTATTCATTCATGTGAACTCATTGGTCAGCGATTAATAAAGTCTCATTCTCTTTGTCTTTGTCCTCGGCTTTCTCTGGGTATGTGTCAGCATAAAGTCTGTACACTGTAGATGATCATATCTGTTAGAGAGAGAGCGATAAAGGAAGAGCAGGAGAAAAGGTCAGAACCGATGGGAAATGGCTCCGAGCCACAGGTTGGTCAGGTTGGGTGAGACACCGCTTGGCTGTCACCAAGTCCAAATTTAGCACAAGGCTCAGGAAATAACCTGAAGAGCAAATGTTTATCTTTACTATCCCTGACCACGCAGCTACTCTGTCGTATGTGATTACGTACTGGATTCCAACAGCACGTCAAATCTGCTCCCAGTGCCCTTTGCCTTGCCAGGCAGCCACGCGTGTGTGGCGTTATCCACGGTCTAACTGGCCCAAGGCTGTTCAGGTTGTCAGCAGGTTGTCTGTACTTGGTCTAAATGTGGTTATGTGTGTGTGTGAATGTTGTGACCAGTGTCCAGAATGCCCTTGTATAGCCAATGGCAATACACATCGCCACCTCAATCACAGAGAATCCTCCCAGGAGGGGTAGGGGGGAACATGATTCATGACTTTTATTATCAGCCACATTGTGTGTGTGTGTGTGTGTGTGTGTGTGTGTGTGTGTGTGTGTGTGTGTGTGTGTGTGTGTGTGTGTGTGTGTGTGTGTGTGTATGTCTGTGTGTGTGTGTGTGTGTGTGTGTGTGTGTGTGTATGTCTGTGTGTGTGTGTGTGTGTGTGTGTGTGTGTGTGTGTGTGTGTGTGTGTGTGTGTGTGTGTGTGTGTGTGTGCGTGCGTGCGTGTGAGAGTGCACGTGCGTGTGTCTGATGCCAGTCAGGGCCTATAAGCCAAGCCCGCGGCAGGTCCGGCAGCAAAACTCATGAACTCTAAAAGTCTTTCCAAGCAATCCGACATGGACTGACACAGAGAGAAAGAGAGTGCTGGCAGTGTTCCTGCTCACTGGTACATTTGTATTTTCCTACAGCTGGGAGGCAGCAGGTTGGCTGTCAGCACAGGACCACCCCCCACTCCCCCCCCCTTAAATTCTGTTACCATAAGGATGAAGGCAGATCGAATGTAGCGTGATGCAGCTAATATGAGACGCAATCTCGCAGACCTGCATCAGCACAGATATGTCACTGACGTCACACAGCTAGCTCACACGCCTTCTGACACACTTTCTGAAACATGCCTTGTGCCATAACTATGCACTCACACACACACACACACACACACACACACACACACACATTTACCTAAACCCACATCAAACAGAGTAGAATAGCAGGCCTTGTCCCGTCTCTGATCCGTCTGAGGGGAGACAAATGATGGAGTGGAAACATGAAAAAAAAACATAAGGAGAGAGGATGAGAAAACTTTTGGAGGAGGGAATGTAACTCACTTTGTTATGACACAAAACAAAAGGCGGGGTGAAGAGAAAACATACACACTTAGGAATGAGAGACAGGAACATTTTCAAATGAAAGGTAAACAAAGCCTGACAGCTAGAATAACATCCACAGCAGTTCCTTGACCGTACATACGCTCCTCCAGCAAGAGCCTGAAATATCAATTTATGTTAGCAATCAAAAAAGCTAATAGGTGGAGAAGGAAATGGTGCTTCCTGAAAAACGGCCAAAATAATGATTAAAGGAACAGTTTGACATTTACGGTTAGCTCAGCGTGGCACAAAGACTAGGGTTAGCCTGCTAGCCTGGCTCTGTCCAAAGTTTAAAAAAATCCACCTACCAGCGTCTCTAGTGCAGTGAGTGTTAATCAGTGAGCTTTAAGAGATGCTGGTAGGTGAATTATTTTATTACAACTTTGGACAGAGCCAGGCTAGCTGTTTCCCTCTATTTCCAATTTTTACGCTAAACTTAGCTAGCTAAACTAACCAGCTTCTGGCTGTACCGTCTTAGCTTGTGGGTTTGTAGCTTTATTGGACGTTAAATATGAGAGTGGTATCGATGTTCTCGTCTAATTTACAGCAAGAAAGTGAATGTGAGTATTTAACAAAAAGTCAAACTATATCTTTAAAATTAAACTTAAAAAACAAATAAAGTTAAATCTGCCTTCTGTTTACCATTATCACCTATAATTAGTAAGAGTTTGGATATCTTGGCTGTTTCATACTGAATTACTGCTGACCGGATTGTTTGAAATAATGGTGAAGGCCATTTTTGTTGGACAGGGATCAAGTTTGTCCACTCGGAGATGAGATATGGGTGACAGATGGGCCTCCCACAAAGCTCCAGCAAACAGACAGCACACTGATGTTTCCCGCACTCGTACTCACGGGACCAACCCACCATTTGGCCTGCCGAGTCTGCCCAGCAACAATTAATGCTGAAATGTATGCTATGGCGCACATGCTGTCATTTACCATGCATTGCAATCTCTCTGGATTGATGGGAACAAAATCAATGTTGTTCAGGGACTGACTGCCAGCATTTATAGAGTTGTCAGTGCAGCCTTCCTGTAGCGAGGGGAGTGGCATGGTGTACAATGGCTGTGTGGATGGTTTGTTTAAGGCTAGAGGCCTGTGGGTGTTGACACAGCTGCCAAGGGAGCGGAGATGAGATGAGGGAGACAGGCAAACGTGGGTAAAAGCTACTTTGAGCGTTGGGGTCAGGGGTAATGACGGCGATCTGGAATGATGATGAGCAATGTGGGGGAGCTAACATGTGTGTCTAAGCTATAAACTGGGAAACACATTTGACTCTCAGAAAATTATTTTGGTTCCTAAAAACACAACTTGTGTGCTGTGCAGATGAAAACTGATTTTTCATCTACTGGAAGAATGATGCTGAATGCCACATGACTCCTCACAGGCAGAGATGCCTGTCGCTTGATGGGATCAATCAAACAACATGCCTCAGAGTTTAAGTCCTTTGTTTGTGTGTGTGTGTGTGTGTGTGTGTGTGTGTGTGTGTGTGTGTGTGTGTGTGTGTGTGTGTGTGTGTGTGTGTGTGTGTGTGTGTGTGTGTGTGTTTTATCTCGAGTTGTGTTGAGGAAGGACTGTTTTTATCATTATCAGCATTTATCCTTCAGGGTGACCCTGGCTCTCCCATCAGCAAACTCTTTGTTTGTGTGTGTGTGTGTGTGTGTGTGTGTGTGTGTGTGTGTGTGTGTGTGTGTGTGTGTGTGTGTGTGTGTGTGTGTGTGTGTGTGTGTGTGTGTGTGTGTGTGTGTGCATGCGTGTGTGTGTGTGCGTGCGTGCATGCGCGCGTGCGTGTGTGTGTCAGGGAATTGTTTGTTTATCCTCATCAGTATTTAAGGGTTTTCAGTGAGAGAAGGCTTTAGTGCTACTTAACCCGTGTTGCCTTAACCCTGCAGCCAACGACCTTTGTCTGTTCTCCAATCCTTGTACTTCCTGTTTCACACAACACAACTTTTCCCAGGAAAATATGACAATGATCCAGAAACTATATGTGACAATGACCTAACAGTGAAAACACATTGCAGCCATTTTTTAATGGGAAACACATTGAGTCTTACACAAATGCAGAGTTGTCCAATAGTGTCTTGTTGTGACTGAGAGGCTGCAGGCAAAGAGAGAATTCTGTCTTTTTCTTCGATGATGTAACCACTTTTTATTATGCAGTTAGATCAACCCTCCACACACACTTCTTGTCACATGCAGGAGTCAGACGTTCGCTGATCCAAAAACCAGGGGGCAGAAACTCCAGCAGTGGAAAGACTTCAACACACTTACATAACATCACTTGCAGACAATCTTCCACCAAAACGTATAAACCCATCTTAAGAAACTGCAGCCAAACAGTCTTGTTGTTCTGTAGCCTGCAAACATGCAAAGGTCAAAGCGTTCGTCAGCGTTAATGACACGCTATTATACAGCATGTTGATACTGTGTTATTTCTGTAATTGCACTGTCATTAAACAGGCATAAAAGATCTCACCAAGTCATAAATTGCAATGTTATTGTAGCTCTATGGGTAACAGGTCTTGAAAAGTAAACAGTGACTATTAAAGGCTCTAAATATGCCATTAAACAGGCATAAAAGCTGTATAAGCCTCGTAAGTCACACTGTTTGCAGACAGATTATGATGAATGAATTAAAAATCTGTGAGAGTCACATAAGAAATGATACATTATTGGATTTACTTTTATCACTTCTAATGTTTATTTAAATTGTTAAAGGGATACTTCACCGATTTATCATTCAGGTTTGTATCAGTAGAAACCCGGTAGTATTTCTGAATGACCGTGCGTCCCTCCCTCATATCCCCCTGAGACAGGAGATATCTGCCTTGGGGGGTCTGGAAAAAATCATCTGATGACGTAAAATGAACGATTTTTGCGTCATCGGAAGATTTTTTGGCCAGAGCAAAAGACTACAACCAGTAGTAGGACCTACTTCCGCATGTTTTAAACCTGCCCATCACCCGAAGCGAGCCGATCTCAGCTGGAAAAAAAACGAAATGTCAGCCATCTTGAATCCTCGCTAAACAGGGCTCTGCTCTATCTTCTCAGCAGCAAACTTTTACAACAATTATGTGCATTCAAACTACCGCACGTGTACCACCGGGATACATCGGTACAGATCGGAGAATATGCAGGGAACGTTATTACAGACTGAACAATCGGCACACTACGAGAGCTTCGCCTGCCACGGAGACCAGCGGACTCGCTCGATGGCCCGAGTCGGGTAGGGGACATCCTCGTCGGCTAGGTGGGAAGCTAACGCTAGCCGGTCATCTGTCCCATCAATCCTGCTTGCAAGTGTCCGTTCGTTAAACAACAAACTGGACTACATCCAACTTCAACGATGCTCCCAACGCGAGTTCAGAGACTGTGTTTTTTGCTTTCGTGGAAACATGGCTGAACAACAGTGAACCGGACTGTCCAGCTACCAGGACTGCTAGCCCTCCAACAATCCGAGTTAGAGATGCTCTTTATTAAGGTGGGCTGTGTTAACACGGACTAGTGCAGAAATGTGGTGATTTGTATCCAACTAACTGCTAACCGCTGGAGTTTGTGACTGTTACATGGCGACCATTCGACATTCCACGCTAATTCACGGCTGTGTTTATACTCTGTGTTTACAGCCCACCAAGCCTAATGCTGGTATGCTTAGCTGAACTTTACGGAGCCTATAATGTGTGTGTGCACTAAAGGTAGCCTGTTTCGTATGTCGTTTTTATATAATGTCGTTTTTATATATTTTAAATGTGTAACACCACTTAACCCACAATGAAACGTTGTTTCGTGTATATGGTTGAAATAACAATAAAACACATTGAGTTGAGTTGAATGCCTCACTGTCTGTCTGTCAAGCGGTATAGTAGGCGTGGCTTGGGAGTGGACTCGAAGCAGCGAAGCGAAGTGCATTCTGGGATTTGGTGTCTTTCATCCATATGAGCCAAAAACACATTTTCTGGCTTTTCTCGGCCTAGAAGGCACCAATTAAATTTTTTTTTTCACATTTCTGCTACATAAGTGACCCAATTTAAAGATATATTCAGCTTTCCAGCGGTGAAGTATCCCTTTAATTCCTAATTGCCTTATAGGTTTATGCTGTTTTTGTGACATTAGTATGTATTTGTAGAGTTTCTTATGTATTTGGACCTGGGTAACTAGCAGTTTGAACCACGTTTCCCATGTCTACTCTACTTGATGTAATTATAAGACCTGATATAAATTAACTCTTATCTTTATTATCTAAATCTTGCTTCATTTGTTTGCTTGTTCATTTTACTGTTATTGCATCTTATTCTTAACACTTTTTCTCTTTGTGACTATGTAAAAGTTACAATAATAAATACATGTATTATTATTACTATTCTTTTACCTCTGTTTCCAGGCTTATGGAGGTGTTTTATGTGGGTTTGCTATTTATTCATCAATATGGTTGCTATGACAGTTCTTACAGTGAAATGCCAAGCTATCTATCGTAATTTCTGCTGATGGCAGACATCACCCGTAGCTACACCACAGTCCAACGGTTTGATTATCACCCTATAGCTAACTAACCTCTGGTTCATTGTCATTTACCAATACCGAGATTAGATACAGGAAAACAGCTATGGTGGTATGGGACCAGAATTATTGCTCTCAGTCAAATTAGCCTCTGGAAACTAATGTAATTATTTAGCACTTCAGTGGGTCGTAGAGGTGGGGGGACGGCATGCTTGAGCTGACATGATTTCAGGCAGAAAATTTATTCAACTGTCAATACCATTTAGATCTATCCGGGTGAGCACTGGAGGCTGCAGGGAAGGGGTCACAGATTGCAGCTCAATCATAATGACTTTGTCTTCAATCTTCACTTCTTTGATGCTGCGGACACATCTGTATCCATATGTATGTGTGGATGTATGTGTTTGTGCAGTATGAATGGGGGGGGTAGAGAAGGCAGGCTGACAGAAAGCATTAGTCACAAAAATGCGCTTTAATTTGATATCAATACAAAACAAATGACAAATAGAACCTGAATGATTTTATAAGAAGTGTTGTGACAAACTTGAATGAATCTATTGTTCTTTTCAGGTTCTCTAAAAAAAGCACCCGTCGTCACTCCCAGATGACTAAGGGATGGTCAAATCAATCAATCAATCTCACCATTTCATCTCTGAGTTGTCAGTGCCACTCCTATCATCCCACCCAAGATAGCATAGATCTGTTCCATTCCAACCGTGAACTCTATTTGAACCCACGCTTTTGCAGAAACAAAGATATGACATCAAAAGAGAAGGGAAATGAAAGAGAACGAGATTTTCATTCTGAGTGATCAGCGACCAGGACAGCAGTAGCACTAATTGTCCTGCTCTGTGAGTTCAAGGCTGGTCAGAATGAACAGAGAGAGAAGGATCAAAAGAAGATGGAGGGACCAGCATGCAGACTCATACAAACACTGTAGTGCTGGTACTGAGTAATGGAGACGTCAAAAAAAATTAAAAAGAGAGAGAGGAAAAATTAGTGTATAGAGAGTGACTGGAATAGTCAACAAAGCAACGCTCTGCAAGAGAATGGATTCTATTTATCATTTGCATGTTTAAGCTCGGAGCATTAAAACCCACAAAAAGATATTTGCATTCTGTTTACAGGCATTTGCAAAACCAATTCAGGAATGACACGAGTGTCTGCTGTGACATAAAATCACCTCCTGTCTATTGTCAAAATAAAGTTTTCTCAGGGGCCGCCTCATCGTTGAACAGATGGCATGTCTTGTCTGGTGTCAGTTTGCTCCTGATTGTGCATTCCACTTTGTCTTAGTTAAAGTACATGTTAGAGAGTTATGTAAGGTAGTAAGTGATGTGTCTGTGTGCTTCTTTGTTCCTTCGGGCGCTGTGAGTGTCCTGACAATTATATTCAATTATCAGTGCATTCTGCAGAGCATAAGAAGGGACGGAAGGTAAGAGACTCAGATGTAAACCCAGAGGTTATAAAAAGCAAATGAAGGTGAGGATAAGATATTGTTGAAAGAAGAAACAGCATGAGCCCCCAGGCTGTCCTATGAACAGACAGGACTCCGCATGTTATATGAGAGCACTTTGTAACTGGAAACACACAACCAGTTAGACAGCTTAAACATATACCTGCCATTTAGTTCCTCCCACGTTTGGGAGAAAGACAGACTGTGACATAGTTTACTGTATGTGTTGACTTAAAACCTACGGTTTCTACCCTGGAGGCTGGCTCTAAATAAACTCAGGCATGAAGTAATAATGTCAACACAACAAAAGAGATAAACTGCTGAAGTTAAAATCATGTTTAAATATGTGCAGTGGACTTCTAAAAGTGATGCCGTCATCTCTAAAGAACTACGCATGTAATCTGTTGGCGAATTAGTTTAAGTGAGGATAATATTGACAACCAGTGAGTATATCCTGTTAAGGCACACTGTCTGCATATTTGTTGGAGCTAGAGTGGAATGCCTTACGCGCCCATGTAACAAGCAAATGTCTTTGTGTACGACCAACCTTGTGTGTGACACATTTCCCACAGGAACAGCTCACGCACTGAACGAAAGTGTATGCTTTGTCTTGTCACAGTTGCTATGATGTTCCACTGATAATATTCTCTTAAATGGTCTTTGGAAAATGTTTAAATTGCCTCTTTTGTTTATACGTTAGTGAGGATTATTGAAGTTATGAAGGCCGAGTTTGACAGAGCCGTGGACAAAGCGATCACACACACACTATGTTAACTTTGACAACACACACACATCGAGGCCATTACTACTGTGGTACTACTAGTAAAGCCACGTAAAAGACTATGTGTGGATTTCACTTTTTAAGCTCTTTTGTCAAGACATTTCTCCAGGAAGATCCTGTAGAACTTGTTGTTTGATAAAACTAGAGTCATCATATGCAATTAAAATTATTGTTAGACATCTTTTCTGGGCTGGTATCAGCTTCTCCAACAGTAAACTTCAATTTTGATAAACAACAACAACAACAACAACAACAACAACCTACCTTTATGTTCCAAGGAGGGTTTTGATCCAATAACATTATATTCACTTTATTTGTAAAAAAAAAAAAAAAAGACAACAATGACATCATTGCTATCTGTGTCTACTTGGTATTTTGTTTAGTTTTTTTCTCCTTCACTGTATTTATTCATTTTCCTTATGACAATTGAGTTTGTCAAAGTATTACATTTCCCCACGACTTTATTCACATTCCTTCCCTGTCAATTATCATTTGCCAAGGTGTTATCACAATACTCACAACACAAGGCCAAATCCATTGATTTGATATTTGGCATTGTGTTCATATAGTAAGGAATGTGATTATATTCTGACAACCTCACAGTACGTTTGAGCTACAGGAACAAAAGCAAGATGTGCAAATAAAAGCAAACACAAATATTTGGTAAATCACAACCAGAGTTTGTGCAGTATGCCTTAATAATAGTGAAATACTTATTTTATGCGTAGTGATGTCAGGTAAGGTGATCAACAAGCCAAACAAATTCATGATTTTTTTAAAACCCAAGTGCATACTTTGGCATGAAAAAGTGAAACATTTGTAAATTCCTCGCGCTATCAATTGCCCACTTTTTTTTCCCTGCCTCTGCTCTTCCTCTGCTTTAGTTTCCTTTACTCTTTTCCACCACACTGTTCTCTTCTCTAATTCTACCACCCACACTAATCCTATTTTATTCTAGACATACTGTAATTTAACACAATATGCAGGACCTTGGCTTGGAGAGAGTTTCTAAGGGCCTCCACATTGGCTAGGCTCCAGTTAGGGTTGAGTAGTCCATCATCCACCATCTCTCATCCACCTGAGGCCATTGTGGGTGCTGACATTGGCTGCGGCCGTGCTTGCGTCACTGGAGGACTGAGAAAGCAGCGTAAATGTCAGAGGAATTAGCCGCTTTGCCGGCGCCCACGGGGCCTGGCATGACAATGGGTGGGAGAAGAGAGAGGACAGTGTGGTAACCTACAGTAGCTGTAGAGCATTCGTAAACCGTACGAATCCACACTTCTCTCAACTCACCTCTACTTCTCCCTCTTCCTCTCCTTGTTTTTTCCTTTCTTTCTGTATTTCTTCTCTCTTGCCAATTCATTTCTTCCTTGCTTGTCCTCCTCCCGCCCCTCGTTCTCTCCTTCCCTTGCTCTCTTTCTGTATCACTGTCTCGCCCACCTCGCCTCTGCCCGCAAGCAGTTTGGAGCAGATTATAGCCCTGCCACCCCCACTCGCCCATATACACAAACATTCACTCTGGCACTGACGCAGACACGCACACACAAACACACGCATCTATGCACGCAAATACATTTCGAGACTTTGTGTATCTCCGCCACCTACAGTGCCACTACATCATCCTCTCCCAGCGGCGCTTGAGCGTGAACTTGTTTAGAACATCCTGTCCAGTCCAAATGTGGTCAGACATGTGACAAAATGCCCCTCCAAGTCAAACAGCCAAACATGCCCATTATCAAAGTCAAACAGACACCTCCTCTGACAGTTAAGGTTACGGAAAGTGATATCACGGTGAACCGCAATGCAACCAGTGATTAGACGTCCAACAGAATCAAGCTCTTTCTGTAATAATATGTTTACTGTGTGTCGTGGTAAAGGAAACCCATAATTAAGACCCACGGACTCTTATGTAATTGTGGCTGGACATTCAGAGAAAAATGAAAGTTTTTTAGGGCAGAAAAAGAACATGTCTACTTATCATAGTTATAGTCTTTCTTTTTCTTTATCCTGCTCCATTAACACATTATAGGATTTTTTGAAAGAACTGCAGTGAAATTAATATGTTTTTCATTAAACCTGCATGTGCATGATCATATTGTGTTTTTTATTGACTACAACCAGGCTAAGGTAGACACGTTCAACAGTTTGTTGAGGAAGCGATAACCATCAACCATCAACCATAAACCGTCTTTTACTGAAAGGGGGCAGCAATGCAGAGGAAAAGCGGGCACTGGGGTGGAGCCTTGGTATGTGTGTGTTTGTGTGCAAGTGTAAATGCATGTGTGTGTTTCTGTTTTTATTCGGCATGCATGAGCTCCTCTTTGTTTCGTCTGTCATTCTGGCCTCTGTGCAGCCGGTGCCGCTGCACACTGTACAGCTGAATAGGGGCTGCGTGGGCCTGACCTGCGATCTCGCCGCCCACCACACACATAGACATGTAGACCGGGCAACTGCCTCTGTTTTAGTCTGCAAGAAAGAGTGTGCGCTTGTGTGTGTGTGTGTGTGTGTGTGTGTGTGTGTGTGTGTGTGTGTGTGTGTGTGTGTGTGTGTGTGTGTGTGTGTGTGTGTGTGTGTGTGTGTGTGTGTGTGTGTATTTGCAGGGTAAATACATATCATCCCTTCCTTTTCCTCAATCTCTCTCTTTTCCTCTCTGCGTGTATGTGTCTCTCCCTTATTATCAGTGTTTCTCCATCCTCCTCAGGGGACAGCGAGGACTGCAGCTGTCCCTATGACAACCTAGTGCTACCGTCAATCACCAAGGCAGCCTTATCCTCCTTGGCTTACATTCTATACATTCGGCCTCCTCGGCTTTGACAGGTGTGCAGATGGCATGTCACAACAACTGTATAGCTCACATCAACACATTGTTGCCGCACTGATAGTAACCTATTCACGTTGTGCATCTATAACAGTGTTGTTGTCACCTGCTTGCCACTTTTGATCTTGTTTTTCTTATCATTAGTACGAGTTTGCATGTTGCAGCAATAAATGGATAATGATGCATCGTTCAATTCACTTGGATGAACCAAAGTGTAAAACAAAATAAGGACAATAATATCATCACTTTGTCAGATGTAACTCTGAGAGTAACGTTTGTTGTTGATGCATCAAATATGGTGGAGATGCGTGCGTGTGTGTGTGTGTGTGTGTATGTGTGTGTGTGTGTGTGTGTTTGTTTGTATGTATGTGCGCATCCCAAACTTTACAGTCTGTTGGTAATGAGTGCCCTGAGCGCTCCCTACTACACCTAACTGATCCAGTAATTGCTTTTCCTCCTCTGCATTTATCATCATCTGCCCAGCCTGTCATGTTAGCTGAGCTGAGCTGAGCTGAGGTGGACAGAGAGGGGTGTAGGACCGTGAGGTGGAGGTGGAAGTGGTGGTGTGTCTGTCTGGATGTAGCTAAGCTATCGGTCCACTGCCTCGGGTGGTCGGACAGGGAGGTGTGGGAAGGAGGGGAAGGACAGAGGGAGGGAGGAAGTAGAGAGGATGCAGGACGGGCGCAGAGAGGGCAGTGATGTAGTGGTTAATATAAACTATGACCTCCAGCCGGTCATCATCATGAGGAAAATAACCATAACAATTATACTTATTGCATGAAAGCATCCTGTTTTTCTATTCTTACTATAATGGTTTACTACTTATATAATTCTTTTTTCTTTTGAATCCTGTATCTTTTAAATGACATCAGTTTGAAACCACGTATTATAATGTATGTTATAAATGTACATAATAAAGGTTTATGGCAAGTTAAAAGGTAGGTAGTTTTGGGAATGAAGGCTCAGATTGTTGCTTATAGTTGGTGGAAAACGACCACCATGAAAACTGAGGTGACAATCTGAATGGCTGCTGTTATTTGTAGGTTAGAGTTAAGGACAATACATGCACACAATGATGCATATACAGTGTATACACTCAGAGACTGCCCAGAAGATTTAAACAAATAGCCTCCTTTTTGCAAGTGCTGCAAATGAGGTGTGTGTGTGTTTGTTTGTGCGTCCGTGAGCATACCGTTTGTGGGGGAGGGCGTGCTGCTGCCGCTAGTGGGGATTTGATGCTGATGAGGTCTGTAATGGGAGTGAACAGAAAGCGTGAGGGGAATAGATTGGGACTTCATTGGCAGGCCGACTCTCCCTAAGCACTGCAGTATGCTTGCCTATTTATTCCCCCATTTTAATGCGCCTTCGCTTTGACCTTTCTCCAGCCAATGACAGTAAAATCACATTGCCACTAGAGAGCTACACATCAGCTTCCGAGCACCCTTGTATGATTTCCTCATTAATTTTTTTCCCTATCGTTCCCCACAGACACACAGGCCGGAGCTGCAGTGCTTCATCCAGGGGGAGGGAGGAGGGACTTCAGACTGAAATGAATTGTACCTATGCCATCATGTAAATGATCACAGCTTTGACTATGCAAATCCAGGGGCGGAGAGAATGAGAGGCAGGCCGAAGAGGAAGCCCATTAGGAAGACATCAATTAATATTCAGGATCAAGGATGGTCCGTGTATATGCCGATGCTTTATACACAACAGAGGGGGACACGTGACAATAAATCAATAAAACACAAGCAGATATATCATTGGTGTCCTATGAAAACCTTGTATCTCCAATTTTGATTTTAACGTTTTGTGTAATTGGAGAATCACATGATCGTCACTTGATCAATTCTACTGTTTAATTGTTTGATTTGGATGAATTTGAATAATGTATTGTTTGTATGTATGTATTTTTTTCATTGACAACATGTTTTGCAACACATTACCTGTGTTTCCAAAGTTTGATATAGCTTATTTCTCTGTGCCTCAGTCTTCTATTGTTGTCCAAAAATGAATCACATCAGTGAGCCACACTGTTGAACTGGGTGACATGTTTCTTCATTATGATGAGCATGGGCACTGTAGTTTATTTTGAGTCGATCCCACAAACACCGTCCTGGTACCATAAATAATTGCTAGCACATCAAATCCACTGCTTAAAATAGGCCCCAACATACACAGTATTTACTCCTGTTTCACTAATCTTTGCTATAAACTACAGTGCCCAGCTTTTATTTAAATGTATGAGTAAGTATAGATTCGTGTTTTTAAAGGGTGAGTGCACTAACATCACACATATAGGTCTGTTTACAGGTCTTGGGAGTACTACTGCATCTATGAAAAAAGTTGCATAGAGCCTTTTACAGGTGCAGTGATGTCACTTGAGTCAGCATCGGTTTGGGCTGAAGACTACAAGTTTGAAAATAAAATAAATCTGAAGGTGTGGAGTTAGAAAGAACCGAGTTTGTATCCTGCGCCTTGTTTCTGATTGAGGCCAGCGGCCCAAGGCTACATTAGCAGCTACTAGCGTAACACACCCGAATGTGCGGCCCAAATAACTTACGTTGATCTTCATTGTGGGTAATGTAGGCCCCAGGTTTTGACAAGGAAGAAGAATACGTAGAATAAAAAAGACAAAAAGTTTCAATTGTGAGTCAGACAATATTATAGGAGCACAATGCTCTTTTTTGAGTACTCTTTTAAAAATGTACTGTATGTCTTAGTCAGGAACAAATGGGCTGTCAGTGCCACAGACAAGCTGGAAAGTATTGAGAGACGGACTTATACATTGCTGTTTTTGGTCATCTAGCACAAATGTAGTAAAACAAGGACAAAGACAATGTTCTGTAATAGGTAATAGTCCAGATGGTGAAACAAACAAACATGTTGCCCAGCATGACAGCCTCAAACAAAAAGAATACATTCAGCCAAAAAGCAGATGGAAAACACTCCCTCTGTCTCTTCTCCTCCCTCATCCTCTTTCCTCCAGTCTCTCCTCCCCTCTTCCTAAGCATTCTCACACACACACACGCACACACACACACACACACACACACACACACACACACACACACACACACACACACAACCTTCCTCCCTCTACCCTTTTCCCCACAAATCCATCCTCCCATGCAGTTCTGTGGAACAGATGCAGGCAGCACAGCAGATGTAAAAAAAAAAAGATGAGGTTCAGCAGTGTTCACAAATGAAGCAGGAGCAGGCAGAAAGAAAAGGCAGGAAACGTGAGCTGACGCTAAAAATAAATGAAATCTCGGGTGAGAGAGAAATACTCAAAGGTCCTAAAATAGCTGGTCAAACAAAGGCATGAATAAACTAGAATGAGTGTTGTTGTTTTTTTCAAGAGGAAGCCCCTCTTCTCTCTCTGTGCTCTCTCACACAGTGACTCCCTGGTTGCTAGGTTACGACACTTGTGGCCGCCATGCACAGAAGGCGCATTTTGCATCGGCAAAAGACAGCCTTCTTTTTCATCCATCATTTGAAATGTAAAAGAGCAGAAATGGAAACACATGCATTGTCAATTAGGGGAACACCAGACACAGTATGAGGGAACGTCCTACAGATCAATTTGTACAAAGGCGGCTTGTATTTCAGATGCACCATGGAAACAGAGACAACTCTTAATTACCTCAACTAACAACCACAGCAAGAGGCATTGAAGAGAAGTGGAACATCTCAAATCGTGCCTGTTTGTTAATGTGCATCTGTTATTCATAGTGAATATCAATGCCCATTTTGACACCAAATACACTATGACATTTTGTAACACATTATTACCAGGTGGATAGTTGCTTTTTTATTTTAGATGAAGACACATTTGCTTCAAAAAGCAGCTTTTTCCCAAAGTAAAATCATATGAACCCTTCATATAGATCTTCAGCTTTGTCATACTATTGGCACAGAAGTGGCACCCTATTTACAGCAGAGAAAGTACTCCCAGAAGTAGATGAAATGAGGTGAAATAAGGACTAAATTTTACGCCTGACTTTTGTGGGGGCAAAATAGACCTTAAATCCTCACCAAATGTCACAGTTCAACTCCACATACAGCTGATTCAGAGGGCTTACACCCTCCCTTATCTGAAACACAGAGTGAGAAGCTGCTCATCAGTATGGTAAAGGTCATTGTGCTTTGCTGATGGATCATGTGCCAAGTATCATATGGAATATGAAATGAGCAGTGTTGCTGGTATTACACATAGGTCATTTCCTAGCACATTTATCAAAGTATCAGCTTGGCCTGTGTAAACATTTCTCAAAACTTCTCTCACCCTCTAACTCACACACTCATTCTGCAAAAAGACAAAGCGGGAAGATTAAGTAGAGCAAATAATAAACCACCAATGTTCTTCTAGTTGATTCACAATTACTTACTTAACACAGTTCTCTGAAATACAATTCCTTGGTTTCAAAATCAATTTGTTCTTATTAACAGATTGAATAATATAGCTTATTGTATGACTTTTTCTTAGTAACTATTTCTGACTGTATTCTTTTATTCAAATGCACAAACTCACAAAAAGGCTAACAAACGCAAAGAAAGATTAGAAACATATACACACCCTTGCCCAATAGGGACTCCAGTTCAAAAAAGTCTACAACACAGGGCAGGGCCCATATTTCATCAGGGAGGAGGGGTTAAAGTTGAAGCCCCAAGGACATGCCATTTCCTCTCCCTCCCAGGGTTCCAGAGGGCGAGGCGGACATTCTTTACTGGACACTGAGTCTCCCTGGTCTCCCCGGGAGGAAGTTGGCTTGCTTTTAGAGCTTGGCCAGTCAAGGTGATTTAAACCACCAAAAGCCCAGGCATTACGGACCAGGCCTGGCTCCCCATTCCACCAGTTCCTGTCTTTCATTCGTCCCCCAGTAAAAAGATCACAGTCCTTGTGTTTCAGTGTTTTCAGGAGGTTGTTATGGTGTCCTTGGGAGCTGATTTACAGGGTAACCTTGTGTGCTGGGGGCTAGTTCCATTGGTTTTTAATTGTGGGCTGTAGTACGGTGGCCCTGTGGAGCAAAACACAACATTTCAGAAAACACATAAAAACTAGAGAAAGTAAAATAGCGTGTCAGAAAACACACAACAGCAAGAAGAAGTAGGTACTTCTTTCACACTATTATGATGACTGGAGCAGGTGATTAGAGCAATCAGCCCGGCATTCCTTTGGGATCACATCCATAATTGGGTAATTTTACACCTTACAATTTACGTGCCATGCCAAAATTCAGTTGCGATGTTGGAAGTAGCGTGCCATCTATGTAGTGAGGTGAAAAGGTACGTGTGAAGGTCGAGGTGGTGGATGAGTGTTTAGCAACTGCAGGAGTTTGTTTCCTGCAAATAGAGTCTGCCTTTTTATTGACTGTAATCATGATTTCCCCTCACGTTAACCAAGTTTTTCAGTTGCCTAACCCTTATTTACCTTCCTTAACCTTAATCATTTCCACAGTTACCATGTGCAGATATTTTACAAAACGTAGATTTTTAAATTGTTGGCATTGAATGAAAAAGAAAAATATGAAGAATCATCCAGTTGGAAGGAAGGTATAGGGTGCACTCATTTCTGTTTTGTGTTACAGGTGGTCACACTACATTTATATTTCCTAAAGTGGTGCCATCTTCCCTCTGAGGATTTATTTATGAATCTATTTATGTATAAAGGTCAAATGTGTGGTTTTGAAATACAGAGTAGATGAGACATACTCTGGTTTGTAGTAGTGTCTCCAGCAGCCTTGTTCCTTTAATATGTATCACAAAGAACCATAACCCCCCTGTTCACACATATGGACTCAAAGTAGCAGGCATGATCAGTGTAGAGCTGGTAATTTACATACTAAGCTCGGCTGCCACAATCAGCTTTTCCTTTATTTTGTTAAAACAATGGTTGTGTAGTTGAGTTGGGGCAAAAACAACAGTTTCTCGAGGGAATCTGCTGGGTGATTTTTAAGTATTGAGTCTCTGTGGGCAGTGTGCAGTATTCTTTTAATGTTAAATTAATTTTTAGTATTCTTTTCACTCCACACCATGCATGGTGTGGAGTGAAAACCCTTACACCTTGTTCACACATGGCCACCCTGGTCATGTGTATCTACAAGCAGAAAAGATTGCACCTTGATTTCAGCAAAAAGTCTGATATATGCCCAAACATTATTGGTCAATTGTAAAATGATCACACACAAAACATTGTAAATGTATATAATGTAAAACCTGTAAATGCGTTTTCTGTAATATCACAGTGTTTTTTGCAATGTAATTGTTGCTTAAGGTTGCTATATTTCGTTTGTGAAATGTGGTTGTTTTGCACCTCAAGGACACCATACAGCAGAGACCTGAACGCACACACACACACACACATACTGGACTCAATGTTTTGGGGAGAGCTTTGCCGCTGGCGAGCAGGCAGTAAGGCAGGAGATGAAATGCATTATTAGAGAGTGAATGAGAACCAGGCGGACCTGAGCTGAGCCAGGTCCTCCATTAACCTGTCCTTACAGGGGAGAGGCTCATAAACAAGGCCTGGATGGCAGGAAGGGCTGGGGGAGCCGGGTAGGAGGTGGAGGGAGATGGTGGAGGTAAGCGGAGGCCTTCATGAAGATTGGAGAGTGCCAGTATGGAGGTGGTGGGGTGGAGGGGGCACCTTAGGGACAGCACTTGTCCCTTCAAAGGAAAGAGGAGAGAGCATTGATCTGTGTGATCCCTCTGATGTGGTGGACATGAACACAGAAAGGGACTAACGCATAAAGACGCTCTGGATGACAAGCTGTCATATTCTTTTAAGTCTCCACATTGGGAGATGTATTGTTTGTGGGACTGAAGATGAATCCATCCCATTAGCCTGTGGCTAGGACCTTTTAGGGCCAATAAAAATCACTCCAACAAACCTGTGATTGATTTCAAGTGAGTGGGAATGGCAGTGCGGTAGTTGTGCCATGTCTATTGCTCAATGTAACACTTCCATCTCGGATTTCCTCCCCTCTAATATGCCAACACACACACACACACACACACACACACACACACACACACACACACGCGCACAATCAGTTCTCGACAATGCACCGTAGCCTCAAGAAGTGGGTTGACATGGGGCACAGACGAAGAAGGGGGACATTTTAGTCTACATGGTTTGAGTTGACTGACAACGGCAAAAACAAATACACACTAAACAAACAGACATGAAAATATTGTCAAGGCTGTTGAATGTGAAACCAAGGCTTTTGTTTCTGTTGTGGGACTTTTGCAGATAAATAGAACAAACATGGCAGAGCCCAATTCGGGTGGAGTGAATATACAACGAAGCTCGAGAAAAATTATGATGTGGATGGAGATGAGGAGCAAAATGGAAAACAAAGGTCCTCTCCTCTCCTCTCCTCTCCTCTCCTCTCCTCTCCTCTCCTCTCCTCTCCTCTCGCCCCCTCAGCCTCCTGAGCACAGCTGTCTACATGGCTGGGCTGTTTTCACTGACAGGCTGTGAGATCCATGAAACAGGAGGACACCAGGGACCTGGGCCACCTCGACAACATGCGCCCCCACAATCTGCTGTTCACAGTGTACCCCAACCCTCCTTCTCTCTGCGTCTCTCCCTCCCTCTCCACACTAACAATCTCCTTCACTATTTCAAATATTTCATCCCTCAGGCTCTCGCGCTCTCTTTCCCTCTTGCACAATATTTTTTCGCTCGCACTGTCTCGTCTCGGTTCTATTAGATTTTCTGTTTGTGCCTGTCATTTTATCTCCCTAATACTCCCTCCTTCTTTCTGCCCTCCAGTGCCCCCCTCACACTGTCACATATGTATGTTTGCTGCTGTTTGGCTGTCATGTCCCATGCTTTTGCCTCAGCCACACATCATTTCTCACAAACAGAGAGATGAAAGGTGGGAAGGGGAGAATCCGGGGTCCGGGGCTGATTTGGAGGAGGTTAAGAAAGCATGTGGAATAAGAGGGAGGCAGGGTGAATAAACCAACAACAAACAATTTCTTATTTTGACTGGCTGCACAGCGCAATTGCAAGGCTGTCTGTGATTTAATAAGCACTTCTTTGGCATTAGGAGTCTGCTTGTTATCCTTGGTGCCGAGGCAGAGGCGCTGCGTGGTTTTCCCCATTTTCAGCTCCAGACGGGGGAAGGAGAGAACACGGCCAAGGGCTATGGGAGGAGAGTCTCTCTCTGTCTCTCGCTCTGCTGTCTCCCCTGGCTGGGTGGAGCTTAACTGGGGGACTTAGCCCCGAAGGGAAGGTGTAGGAGCCGAGGTAGTGATGGGGACAAGCTCCCCTGGAAAGCCCTAGAGGGAGACCGCTTCTTTGCAGTAAATAAACAGCCCACTCTCCTGCGTGGAGCATCTCGTCCCTTTATGCATCTCAAACCCTCAGGACAGTTTCACATCACTGTAGCCCCCCCCCCCCCCCCCCCACTACTGTTCTAGCTTTAACTGTCCCCCACACACTCTCTGTCATAACACACTCATGCAAACATCGTCATCCCCCCCAACACACACACACGCACACACCAGCTCACCAACCCACCAAAACACTCTCTTAACACATCAGATCAAAGAGGATGAAAATGTGATCTTTGGAATTCCATCGTCGTCTCCCCCCCACCACCCACCCCCCCACCCCACACACACACACACGTGTTTTTTTCTTTTCAAGGAGAGACAAACAACAATGAACAATGTGGGATCTGTCGCATTCTTCCCATGGGAGAAGACGTCTAACGGCATCTTCTGTTATGGAGAGGGAAGAAGAAAAGAAAGTAAGTGAGAACCATAACTCAGAACTTAACAGCATTGTTTAGTATTTACTGTATGTGAAACTCATTCTGAATCCTTGAAAAAAAAACACACACACACCTTACAATACAGTAAATCAGTGTAGGCTATAATACTAGCCTATTAACGATCATCTTTTACTGCTTCATAACATATACAGTATATCTATTTGATGCATCACTGTGCTGCTCTGAGAGGTTGGTTCTCTGTCGGCCCCTCGACTTTGAAACGCGTCTAAATCAGACCACATGTGACAAGTAGTCAAGTGCAGCAGCATGAAAGTGAGATTCAATGTCAAAGATGGATTTCTCACATATTCCGTAAGCAGCCTCGCTTTCACCCCATACAAATAACACATCTGATTAGCTCTCTGCTCAGTCCACCCACGTAGGCAGCGTGCACAGCATATACTGCGCACACGCGTGTGATGTGCATGTGATACTGCCTCTGATTTTTACAGGGGCCTCCTCCCTCTCTCTGCTCCTCATAGACCTGTCACTGCTTGACTTTGAACTGACCCACTTCTTACACTGTTGGGCCCAAGAGAAGGGCCCCAGGAGAGCCAGAGCGCACACACACACATACGAATGCACACAAACACATCACATTATATATGACTGCGTTGATATGACAACATGCGCTCCCCTGGAAGCGGAAGACTCTTGACAGGGATTTAATGCACACGTGCACACTTCCACAAAAAAGAAAGTCAGGAGTCAGATTAACTGATATTTCAGGCAACAAGATCTTTAAATATCTCGAGCCAGCCAGTTAGTTAAAATACACCCACCTCTCTGTAGCTGTATTGGTTGAAAGTATAGCGACATCCTAACTGTGTCATTATTTTCTAACCAACTTTTGTGTTTGAATTACTCCACTCATCCATTATCTTAATGAGACACGTGTCTGACTGCATGAGATTAAGACAGGAAAGCAGAAAAACTTTTTTCCTGTCCAGCATCAGACTGCAGAGTTCATCTGCTCTATCACATTATCTCCTTCTCCTCTATGCAAAGATCAAAGAAATGTTGGTGCACCATACAAATGCATGCACAAAGACACACACGTGTGCACTGACCTGAAGGCATGCATAGGAAGCTCCAAGGTTACCTGCATCTATCATGAGAAGAGACTGATATCTGGATTTTTGATGAGAGCATAGAAGAACACAAAGGCAATTTACACTCATGGGGCAGATCTACACAAGAGGATATCTGAGCCTTACAGTCCCCTCTGGTTTAACTTATTCATCAGATGCCTGCACAAGGAATTCACAAAGACATGGACAGTGATTTAAAAGAGGAATAGTGCTGTGAGGGGGTGTGCTGCAGTACACTGCAGATTTTTGGATCAAAAGAAATATACATATGGCATACACATGGTAGTGTCTCACACAAGTTATTCTGTCTCAGCGGCATGCAGGCAGCATCAAATATTTCTTTCTAAAAGTATAGATTTATCATCACTAAATGAAATGTCATAGCTAGTTGCATAGCAAACTGAACTGTCAAAACTTTTTTTTAGCTTGCTAACAAATGACCTGTTAAGAGTGATTAGAAAACGCACTGAATCAAAAATAATGTTTAAGTATGGTGTAGAGTGGGAAGATTTTACAGTTCATTTCACAAACATTACATTATATGTATAATATATCTCATGTTACGATACATTATGCTAATAACATCAGACTAAATGACTATCTGTTAGGTTAGCTTAATCCATTTCTTCAGACTCATCCTAAACTGCATGAACCCTACTTACTCTGAAACACACATTTCTCTATATGAACATTTAAATGAAACAAAGTCATACATACATAAAGGATTGGCAACTAGTTTTGAGGTCCTATATATTGTAAAAAGTGAGAGTTCCATGTTTTTTTTATTATGAAGGAGGTCAAGGTGCAATATAAAAACTGTGAAAGTATCAAAACGCTCAATCCACAGAGTACTTTAGTTTAGAACAGAAGGACTCCACAAAGTTAGTAATGGTTTTATGAAAAGCTGGTGAGACCCAATCCTATAAGTGAGACCATTCAGCTGAAGCATGGAAGGGTTAATGGCTGGCAAAACAGCACTGAAACAAGTTCATTAAATGAAATGCTGCTGTGCATTTATGACAGATACATTTTTTTTTACTTTCTCTTTTTAGTTTCAGGGTCACAAGCTGCTGTCGCTGCTGTGTCATTTTTCAGTATTTATGGTCAATTAAAGATTCACTGCTAGAAAAAATATATTATGAGCATCTTGTTGTCTTTATAAAAAAAACAATAGAGATGAAATGATAACAGCAATACCATCCAAGTGTTGTTAGTGTTTTGGGAGGAAACGTGGCATGCTGCGTGTGAATGTCGGCTGATGCAGGGAGAAAGGGGATGCTCAGGGAGAGGTCAGGATAAAAACAGTAGCGCACCATGCCTTTCAAAATAGAAATCCTTGTTTTGCTCAGTGTGACATCATTAGTATGTGGAAGTGTTCCTGAGTGTTGTGAGTGAGGGCTACTACTTCAGCTTCGACACGAACATTTTGAGTATACAACTAACTCCATCCTACATGGCTGCTGCAATGAAAACAAGCAACAAGGCTTGTCAAAAAACCACAAAGACATATCGAGAGAGAGAGTTGAAGGGCAGTGGTGGAATGTAACTAAGTACATGTACTGTACAATTTTGACATAATATTTCTATTTTATGCTACTTTATTCTGCTACTCCACTACAGTTCAGAGGGAAATGCATTTGTCTGACACTTATATAGTTACTAGTTACTGTTTACATAAAAAACATGATATGCTTGTATGATATGATGCTGTATTATACTACTAATCCACCCAGTAGTATACAAAGTATCTTAAATTGTCCCATGTATTTGGTGATCTAAACAGAATAATACAATATTGTATAAGATATTGAAAAGAGCCATTTTGCACAATGAGTACTTTCACGTGTTATACTTTAAGTACATTTTGTTGATAATACGTCTCTAATGAACATTTTGTGTATGTACTTTTACTTGTATTTCAAAAAATCTATACCTAAAAATACTGCATCATATTTTTAGGTATTTCTACTTTTACTTAAGTAAAGTATCTAAGTACTTCTTCCTCCACTGGAAAAGGAGCTGAGGTGTGGGAGGAACAGAGGACACAGGAAATGGAGTAAGAAACACAAGACATTGCTAAAACAATAATGACTTCCACTAATTGTGTTTCCTATGGCCAATGTGAGTGTGGTGACATTTCAGTTCTGTGTTTGTCGGTCAAAGGATGAGCTAATTAATGTGGTAATTTAGCCCCAACGCCTCCAGTGACAGCCACACCCCCTCGTTAGCAGCCACAAGGACAAGGGTCGGAGCAAGAGAGGGAGAGAGACAGACGGAGACAGAAGCAGAGAGTTTTTTCTGGTTTTGCCTCCTCACCAGCCCCGAAGTCACACGACTCTGTCTCTGGAACAAGTGATTATTTCTGAAAAATGGGGAACTTTGTCAAAACGTATCCCTCCCACACACCATCTCTCTCTCTCTCTCTCTCTCTCTCTCTCTCTCTCTCTCTCTGTTTCTCTCTGTTTCTCTCTCTTTCTCTCTCTCTCTCTCTCTCTCACACACACACACACACACACACACACACACACGCACACACATTTAAACTTTCATGTTGAGCATGCGTGGGCACACACATACATTGGTGGGTATAAACATACACAGCTGTGCAAATATGTAAACACACACTTAGAGGAAACGTGTAAGTGCTTGCACGCACACACACACACACACACACACACACACACACACACACACAAAGGACTTAAACTCTGAGGCATGTTGTTTGATTGATCCCATCAAGCGAAAGGCATCTCTGCCTGTGAGGAGTCATGTGGCATTCAGCATCATTCTGCCAGCAGATGAAGCATCAGTAATGAGGGATAAGAGGGTACAAACTCAAAAAAAAATCCTATTTTGGTTCTTGCAACACATTTAAAAAAAGTTGGAACAGTAAAGCATTCACCACTTTGTAATATGCCATTCCTTTTCACAACACTTAAAAGACGTTTAGGGACTGAAGACACCAAGTGATGAAGTGTTTCAGGTGTAATTTTGTCCCATTCTTGCTGCAAACAAGTCTTAAGGTGGGCAACAGTACAGGGTCTTCGTTGCTTCAAAATGCGCCACACATTCTCTATTGGAGACAGGTCAGGACTGCAGGCAGGCCAGTCAAGTACTCGTATCCACTTCCCCCGCAGCCAGGACTTTGTAATGTGTGCAGAATGTGGTTTTGCATTATCTTGTTGAAATATGCATGGACGTCCCTGGAAAAGATGTCTTCTTGAAGGCAGCATATTGTGCTCCAAAATCTCTATGTACTTTTCAGCATTAATAGTGCCATCACAGAAGTGCAAGTTACCTTTGCCAAGGGCACTGACACAACCCCATACCATGACAGACCCTGGCTTTTGGACTTGTTGCTGGTCTGGATGATCCTTTTCTTCTTTGGTCCGGAGCACACGGCGTCCATTTCTCTCAAAAAATACCTGAAATACTGATTCATCTGATCACAGTACATGTTTCCACTGTGTGATGGTCCATCCCAGATGCCTCCGAGCCCAGAGAAGTCGACGGCGCTTCTGGACACTGTTAACATAGGGCTTCCTTTTGGCACAGTACAGTTTTAACTGGCATTTGTGGCTGTAACTACATATTGTGGTACTTGACAAAGGTTTGCCAAAGTAGTCCTGAGCCCATGTGGTGATATCGCTTATAGATGAATGACGATTCTTGATGCAGTGCTGCCTGAGGGATCGGAGATCACGGTTGTTCAGTTTAGGCTTGCGCCCTTGTCCTTTACACACTGAAATTCCTCCTCATTCCTTGAATCTTTTAATTATATTATGCACTGTTGAAGGTGAAATAAGCAAACGTCTTCCTATCTTTCTTTGAGGAACATTGTTTTTAAACATTACAATAATTTTCTCACGTATTTGTTGGAAAACTGGCGATCCTCGGCCCATCTTTGCTCCTAAAGGACTAGACCTTTCTTGGATGCTGCTTTTGTACCAAATCATAATTACAATCACCAGTTGACATCACCTGTTTCGAATCACATCATTATTTAACCAATTTACCTGATTACTAACCCTAAATTGCTCCTGTCTCAACCTTTTTCGGAATGTGTTGCAGGTCTGAATGACAGGAAAGGATGTATATTTACAAATGAAATTAAGTTGACCAGACAAAACATGAACTATTTTGTGTTCACATTGTCTGCAATGAAATACAAGTCAAAGTACATTTATAAATCACTACTTTCTTTTTTTATTTGTGTTTTTATTAGTTTTTCATACTGTCCCAACTTTTTCTGATTTGGGGTTATACATTTGAGGGGTCATGACATAATTAATGGAGCAGAGAAGAAGAAAAAACAATCTTCTGCTTCACAAATTTGTATTTTTTTTCTTACATTTTTGTAAAATGTCAGATACATGAAGGTTGTTACTCATTAAATAATTGCATGCCATTTGGACACACATTCCATTTGCTTGTTCCTCAACATTAGGCAAGCTGTTATCAAAGGGGTAGTGACTGTACATATTTTCTGAGATGATTGATGCTCTCCAACTGAACATCTAGACGTGCAGTTTGCCCCTTTGCCTGGATCCCTTTTTGTAATCTTAAAAAGAGTCGGAGTCTGCGTGCTGCCAAAAAACACTCAGCGTTTCCTAATGCAAACCAAAGGAGATGGCCCAGCACTAGAAATTTGAGGAAGCACATTAATGTTTGCATGCAGTGCACTGCAGTTTGCAGAGTTGGAAAACTAGCAATAACTCTTTCCTTAACATTTTCAGTGACAATTGCAGCCAATAAATGAACTTCAGCAGCTATGACCAATAATTATATGTCAACAGTGGATCACAAGACAACGCGTATGTGAAAGGGTTTGCATTATCACCTTGCAAAGCTTTATAGCAACTTGCAGCTCATTAGTTTGGTTTTACGACTTTACTGCTTTGATTAAGGGGCCATCCACACGAAGACGGGTTTTGATGCAAACGCACATCTTTTGCATCGTTTGGTCCGATCGTCCATACGAATCCTGTAAACGCACTGCCTGTAAACGCACTTTTTTGAAACCTGGTTGCAGGGTGAATTAAAAAAAAAAAACGGCTCACGTTTGGCTTCGTGTGTACGGCGAAACCGCATACGTGCGTATCGATGATGTCATCGCCACACACCTCGGCCTCACAGCTGGCTGCCTTCAACCTCGCTGACCGTTCTAGCAGGGACGCAATGCTGTTTATAAAGTGGAATTAGACAACTTATCAACTAGCTAGCTAATCTGTCTGCTTATCAACTCCTTGAACGGATTATAGTAACTTTTAGCACGGCTTATTGTAGAAAGGCTACTGCAAGAAAAACGTGTAGCTAGATTATCAAAAAGACATTGGATCATTGATGTTTGTTTGACTGCCGATGTTAGCTAGCAGAGCTAACGTCAGCGTCAACGTCAGGAAGTGGAAGTGACTGAAGGCTGTACTTCTTCGCTTTTGGTTAAATGTCTGTAGCAATAACAGCGCCGCCCACAGGCCTGGCATATGAAGTAGCGTGTTGAGTGATTTACAAATGGATTCATCTGGACGCGACTTTTCTTGAATCGAATCCATGGAAGACGGATGCGTTTGCATCCAAACATCTTCATGTGGACATGGCCTAAGTCTCACAGCTCTCATCAGTGACATTTTTGTAAATAGATATCAATAGCTATGTTTCCATTCAATAAAAGTTCCTCAATTATGCAAAAACGTTTGTCTGCTCACTTAAGTTTTTTTTTTTTGGCTTTGTCGAAAAAGAGTTAATGTGCTTAATGGGACATGGAAAGGCCTTTGTCGGATAAGTTCTGAAGTAGCAAACCTTTAACTCACGTGAGTGATCAGCTGTTTCCTCTGTCTGCATCTTGCCTGTTATTCCAGTAATGTGTATTTTTCTCCAGGCAATATAATACATGGCCGATACTAAGTTACTGACATGAAAATCACTCACTCAAATTAAAACCCAATCAAACTAAATCGTTGAAGACCTCTCTACATTTTTCTCACATAGATGGGTTAGAAGGCCATGTTTCTGGTTTGCAACCTCTACTTCATCTACTCTGTTTACTGGCGAATTACAGCCATGTGTAGCGCAAAGAGCCAACTCCTGACAAAACTCTGCTGCACCTAATTTGCATTGCATTTCAGAAGTTTACTTACAAAGGATTTAACTTTATTCTTAATCGTCACATACACACAGTACAATGTAGTGAAATTCTTTTACTGAATTTAACCCATTCCAAGTATTAGGAGCAGTGGACAGCATACAACATCCAGGAGCACTTTCTTGCTAAATGACCAGATGACCTGGGATTGATCTGCCAACCTTGTGGTTGTGGGGTAACCATTTTACCTCCTGGCCACAAGCCAGCGGTAAATAGCAACAATAGTAAATAGCAACATAGCTGCAAACAGAAAAGCTGAATTTTTATGGAATTTCTGTACCAAAGCTTCTTCAGGAAATAAAAAAAAGTTTTTCCTTAAAATTAAGATTAGTGAACTTGTAATTTTTAAAGCTAACAGTTTTTGGAAATTATTATTTTGTTGATTCTGAATGACAAGCTGAAGAGCGAAGTCAAACAAAAAACAAAACTAAAAGGAGAGGACAGTCTGTGCCTCAGTGGCTATTTTAATGAGCAGACTCATTCTTCTACCACCCACCACGTAATTCTTCTTTGCCTCCCTTCAGTACTCTCACCCCATCCAAACACACCATAACACACACACACACACACACACAAACATTTGCCCGGCTCATTAATTAAAGCACAAACAATTTACGGAAGCCAGCTCCTCCAGCTTCCAGAGGCAGAGGCTTTTTTTCTTTCTCTCCTTTCCTCCATTTGTGGAGGAATGTTTGGCTGAGCTGAGCCTTCTTGTTAATGTAAATAATTTACCTTTACCTTTATCCTGATGGAATCTTAATTGTGCCTCTCCGACTCGCCTCACAGCAATTCATCAACGTCCTCCTTGACCAGCAGAAGATGCGTTGCCTGTCGTTGGGAGAAGAAGAAAAAAAAAATCTAGCTTTGAAACAAATAAGAGAGTGCACAGACAATGAGAGGCACACACACTGGTCTAGATTAATGACAGCTCTCCACCAATTAAAGGAGGGCTTTGCTGTTTTCATCTGGTGCTTCTGGTCATCTATTGTTTCTAGATATTGATCTTTATTTCAATGGAGCAAATACAGCAGAGAACAATAAAAGCATTACTGGCCATGGCCGTGGCCGTGTTAGCTCAAGAACATTTGGAGCGTTATTGGCGAATCCATTCATTCCAGCGCAAGGTATTCATTATACTGTGAGACTGATAAATGCAAAGATGAGCTGCATGCACATATGGGCCTCGAAGCCATTTAGAGGGCAAGAGACCGACAGAGTGCATGTGTGTGTGTGTGTGTGTGTGTGTGTGTGTGTGTGTGTGTGTGTGTGAGTATGTGCGTGCGTGCGTGCGTGCGTGCGTGTGTGTGTGTGTCTGTTTATTTTAGAGTGGTGGAGGGGTTGAGGGGGTTAGGGGTGAGGGGGTTAGGGGGAGGTGTCGACTCTTTATTTTTCATTTTTGGCATATCAGCCTTGGAGGGCCTCGGTGGTGCAGTAAAAAGCCATGCATCTCCCTCACGTGCCTGGCAAAGTGTAATTGCTAGCACCTCGTCTCGAAATAAAAGCAGCGTTCAGCCATTTCTCAATACGCAGGACTAAAACGAAACCACAAATACCCACCACTTCCCTTAGCGAGAAATGTCCCTGCACTCCCACAGCCTGCGCTCTTTACCAGAAGCAGCAGCAGCTGACAAGGCAACAGTGGCTGTGCATATATATGTGTGTGCATATATGTACACAGGCAGGGCCTACACTGGTATCTGCTGATTTATCTGTGCTTAATTATGTTGCGCTGTGGAGTCACAAGCCAATTATTTGCCTTTTCAAAGCTTCAGAACATACTCGTAAAGAGAAGTACAAGAGAGGCATATGTTTGGCATAGCTAAAGTACATAGGTGTGCTGTCACGGGTACACAGATACTGTACACCACAAGTGTACAAGTTTCATTAATAGTTCTGATTTTAGAACAGGTGCAAAAGTAGAACAACCCTACTGACAGTCACTTCTGCTAAAATATCAACTTCCACTGTCTACCCTTACAATTTAGGTTTTGAAAACAAGGTAAAGGCATAAACTTCTCTCTCTCTCTCTTCTGCTGTATCCACATCAGTTGAATATGCAGCGCAGTGGAGGAAGGTCTGGCACTGCGAAACTAAATATGCCTTGACTGGAAGAAAGAAATGTGAAAGAAAAACTGGTGTGTGACAATAAACCAATGAGGTGAGAGGTCAATTGTGTGTGTGTGCATGTGCATTTGAGAGAGAGGAGTAAGTGTGCGTCTGGGGGACAGGTGACATAGTGTGTGTGCCCTGGTGATGAAGGGTCAGCGGAGGGTCACAGTGATCCAGTTACACTCCCCTTTTCTCTCCATTGATCCCTCCCGATTCCTCTGATACACTGCTGTTTCTGTATTGACATCTAACCATACAGACGAATGCTGGAAGGCATACAGTCTCCCAGTGCCTGAGCCCTTTATTGAGCCGTGCAAGAGACGCTAATGACCAGGATAGCTCTCAGCGAGCCCCGTGCGCTTCTCCTCCACCTATTCTAACCTTTGTTCTCATCTCACGTATGATCGCTTGAGGCCCACGATGTCATCGAGACCTCTTCTCTGTCTTTTTCATCAATACTCACCTCTGTCTTTCTCCAATTTGTGTTTTTCTTTTCCTTCTTACTCTTACTATGTTTTCCATCGCCCTGGCTGTCTCTCTGCCCCTCCTCCTTCCTTCCCTGTGTTCCCCCGCCCTGCACACCTGCTCGGGGACCCATCCCTGTGCCTCCCAGCCCGGGCAGGGTGGAGAACAGACAACCCCTGTGTTTTCTGATAATCATCACATAGCTTGCATGCCTGCTCCTTTTCTCTCTCTCTCTCCTCTCTCTCTCTCTGTTCTTTCTCCTCTCCTCTGTGCCCCGCCTGCCAGCTTACCTCAGCCAAGCCTATAACCCCCCCCCTCCTTGCACCCTCCCCCCCGGGCTGCATCTGCCCTGCCATACATCAGCCTTCTGACAGGCTCACTCAGCACCCACAATGCCTCGGTCTCATTCTTTTCACCTTTCGTCATCAGTTTCATCAATTGCAGCTGTCAATTGCAAAACAGACATCTAGTATGGGTGTTCTTTCCAGGAAGTGAGAACGAACAAAAAGCCATTTTAAGTTATAGTTTGACATTTTGGGGAATAGGCCAGCTAGCCTGGCTTTAGCACTGTTCAGAGGCAAATAAAAAAAATACTATAATAAACAAGATATAATGTATTAATAAGTGATCTTCCGATTTTGTTACCTCTAGATGCAGCCAGGCTTGCTGTTTTCCCCTGTTTCCAGTCTTTATGCTAAGCTAAGCTAACCAGCTGCTGACTGTAGCCTGATATGTAAGAGACAAATATGAGAGTGATATTGATATTCTCATCTAACTCTCTGGAAAAAACATCTTTCTTTCTTTCTTTCTCTTTCTTTCTTTCTTTCTTTCTTTCTTTCTTTCTTTCTTTCTTTCTTTCTTTCTTTCTTTCTTTCTTCCCCTCATCTAAGTCTTTCCACCTCCTAACCCTGCTCTTTTTCCTCTGCCCCTCCCACCGTGCCCGTGTGTCTCACTGCAGGTGTTCCCATTGCCAGGGGTGAAAAGCAAAGAGGAGGCAGAGCTTTGGTTCATTCAGCTATTGAGTTAATGGTTCCTCATTCACCACCCACACTGCTTATTAGGCCTGCTCTAAATAACCAAAAAAAGAAACAGAGAAGCGGCAGTCGGTTCACTCCCAAATGCTATTCACAGAGTATTACTCCGAGGGCTACATAGGCGAGGATATCAGCTCTCGGTGTCATTATTTGATCAAGTGGTCATGCAGTGGTCTGTGTAGTTAGTACTTGAGGGAATGAACACCGCTGTGGGCCCCTCTAAGCATCCATTGTGTCTGTATAAAGTAAGCCCTTTGGAACAGGGGGCCCCATTGTAGAATAAATTGTTCATTTATTAATTCATGCTATCAGGTTGCCGGGTTTCATGTTTTACAAAAAGCGCCAGCAATGGGCAGATTGGTTATCAACACCAGCTGTCCAGACGAGACAGCTAGACTCTCTCCAACCCTCCGCCTACAGTTCCTTACCATCCTATCTGTATCTGTTCGTCTTTCCTGTCCTTTTCCACCCTCCCCACCTCTTCGTCCTGTGTACTCCGTGGCATTAAAGGTCTGGATCAAGCAGATGGACAGAGCCTTAGATCAATCAGAGAGATCAATACTTCCAGACTGGCTGAGACGATCTGTGCCGACTGATGGGCATCTGACGGCTCTGATCCGGTCCAGTCTAGGCTTCCTCTGTTCATGGATCGGCTTAGTTTAGCTTGGTTTGGTTTAAGTCCTGTCTGGTCTTGTTCAGGTCTGACATGTTAGGATTACAATTTGAAATGTTATAACATTTGCTGTTTCCAATTCATCAATCAAAAATGAAAAAATGATATATGCTTTTCTTCATTGCTAGTATGGCTGCCTGGATCAGATGAATGCAACAACAATCGCACATGTTACCTTTTCTCTCTCTTCATTCACAAGTCATTAAGTCAGAAGACAGCTCTGCTAAATGTCAGAATGCTGCAGGGGGGAAACCACAGAGGGAACATGGTTTCATTGTTATGCTCTTTGATTATACACAGGTCAAGTGGAAAGTCTATCTTCATCCTCTGAAAATAACCTTTTCGCTCAGAAAAATTGGCATGTACTGCATTTTTTGTAATTGCCCTGCACCAAGAGAAAAGGAACGCAGATGAATAAGGATACAGTTGCCACTTGACATCAGCTCTGATATTCTCATTTTCTCTCCCCCTGAACACAAAGTTCAGACAAGGCTGAAGAGAAGACAAAAAGCAGACTGAATGTTGGCTCTCACGCCCCTCCCCACCTGCCCCCCCCCTCCCCCCCCCCCCTCCTCCCCACCTATGCAGCACTGCTCCATTCTAGGTCCGTTTTCTGATGATAGACAGTGACAGAGCCAAGCAGAGCTTCACGGTTCCTGCCTGTCTTCCGGCTGCAGCGTCTGGTGTGCGGTTGATGTAGTCCAGGCTCATCGCCGGCCCCGTCTCTGACTGTTGGCCCATGACACCAAACTCAGACAAAGCTGAAATCTGGAGGGCAGGAAGGAAGGAAGCACACTTCCAAGACAGTCAACTCAGAAAGAAAAACAACAGCCAGTCATCACTCAGTCAGTGCTTATACATTGTGACATCGTGCAAGGGTTTTGCTGGGTTGTTTTCAGTCGAAAGGAAAATGGAAATAAATGTAATGCTTTAGCCATTTCCAAAAATATAAATGATTCCTCCTACTCACTGAAAAACACAGTTTTCTAAATTCTCACTTATTAGCCATGCTAGCGGCATAGCTCTAGAAATGGGAGTGGCGGGTCGGCCCAAAACTTTGATCCAGGCTGAAACAGCTTAATAACTATCAGATGGATTGCCTTGAAATGTGGTACAGATATTCAGAGACAATGAACTGCTTCACTTAGCCTTTAGTGCCATCAGCGGGTCAAATTTTTCACCTCTTCTGTTAATTATCTCAACATTTTATATGGATTGGCGTGGAATTTTATACAGCCATTCATAGTGCCCAGAAGATGAATCCTAACGACTTTAGTTTTCCTCCTTTCTCCTTTCATGAGGTTGATGTTTGTGTTTTTGAGTGAAATGTCTGAACAACTGTGAGACGTATGAAATTAATTTTGGTACAGACATTTATGGTCCCCTTAGGATAAACTGTAATAACTTTGGTGATTCCCCTGACTGTTCATGTATATAGCACAATCATCAGGTAAAAAAGAATTATGCAAAACTTATGTCATTCCCATCAACTTCAACTGCCCTTTGTGTTAAGTGCTAATTACCAAATGTTAGCATGCTAACACACTAAACTAACATGGTGAACATGGTAAATAGTATACCTTCGCATCGGCATGCTTGTATTGTCATTAAAAAACGTTGAAGACCCCTACTGTAGATCAACTAAGTGGAAACTCCTTCAACTGTAAGTTTACCCACATTTCCTGACTATGATTTTTGTCATTTGAAAGGGACCAGTGTCTTTATTGCAGCGGCTAAATTTACCCCAGAGTAATGCTGTTATTGTTAAAGGGCCTTGGCAAAAGACATACTGCACACGAAAAGGGACATATAAATACACTGTCAGCATGCACGTTTGTATTCTTAGAGCATTTAAATTTCCCCTGGGCACTTCTAAAACTGTCATGTGAAGAGGGTTTGGCTGAAGGTCATGATGTGAGTCACAAAGCAGAGCGGGCTCGTGTTTCCTGCCAGGGGAGTCGGTCGGAGAGTGTTTCATGCTTCCTTGCTGGGACAGGAAGTGGAGGGGTAAACAGAGGGAATCCCACATGCTGACGAGGAAACTCCACAGTGCCGTCCTACACTTACACTGCAGGGACTCTCTCTCTCTCTCCCTCCCACACACACACAGACACACACACGCATGGATGCCTTGCTACCCACTTAAGTCCACATATGCATGCATAGGCTCCCTCATGTTCTCAGTTTGGGACAATGGATTTCTATGCCGCGTCTGGCGGAGATAAGAATTTAAATCTGTAAAATTAAATTTGTTCTTTAAGATTTTCGCTTTGTTCCATTCAGTAATTTCTGCGGGTATCCACTTTTCGTGCTTTGTTTTAGAATGCACAGCATGAAGCATGGTAATGTATGTGTGTGTGTTTGTTGGGATGGCTAATGTCTCCTTGACAAGAAGCATCACTGGGAACAGGGAAGAAAAAGAGCTGCAAGGAGGAAAAAAAGAGTGATTATATTCTTTGAACATGGTCACCACTGTGATGCAATAACGTGCAATGTGCCCTTTCTTAATTTTCAGAGGAATTAGCCTAGTTTGTGAAATGTCATAGCCATTGCTCACCTTGGCGTAGCGCTTTCTCCCCTGTTAGCATGTGACCTTATTTCTCTTATCTGTGGCAGCCATGCAGGCCCAGCGCTCATCTGTTCATGTGTTAGTCATTCGTGCTGCTCCAAAATATGTTCGGTCAAATCTGGGTCTGAGGCTTTGCAATGCTGATGTGTGCGTGTGTGTGTGTGTGTGTGTGTGTGTGTGTGTGTGTGTGTGTGTGTGTGTGTGTGTGTGTGTGTGTGTGTGTGTGTGTGTGTGTGTGTGTGTGTGTGTGCGTGTGTGTATGTGCGTGTGTGTGTGTGTGTGTCTGTGTGAGTGTTCAGGCACTAGGTTGAACGTGTGTTTTGTTTTGACAGTGTAATACCGCGATCCGCCTAATGGGAAAGTGATCCGGAGCCTCCTGAATATTTGATGTTAATGTAATAGAAACGTCATAAAAGCTTCTCAATTTATCCAGTCAAAGTCATTGATTTAACCTTCCTGTTTTCCCCCCAACTCACCACAGTGAATGTTATGCCCGTAAATCGCACGTCCAAATCACAATGAGGACTTTTTTTCCTTCGACAATTTATATTCCAAGGGGCTTAACTATCTCATTTGAATTATTTACTTGTGGGTTTGATGGAGGGACTGGGGAGCAACTATTGATCTGAAAGATTTAGAGCCTGTTGGCTAAGCTAAATAGCAGGCTGCGATGGTAAGTGGAAGCGTTGGGAGGTCTGCTTATCTCTTCTTCATAAGAGTTATAGAAATAGGTAAAACAGAGGCTAAATCCATCTGTCTTCCATTTAAGTCATTTCTCGAAATATACTTTTACCAAAGACTAATTCAACCAAACATTTCACGCTGACAAATGTTCATAAAAGAGGTCTCTTGAGCATTGACAGAGCTGTCACAACACATTTTATGATGCATCTTTTCAACCCAAGCAGCACCTTCAACAGAAGCTCACTCCTACTTTACAGTATTAGGTGTTGTTTAGAAGGTCTCAGGCTGTAGATGTAACGGAGGGTCGCCACAAAAGGCCTAAGGCCACCGACCCCAATACTGGCTCAGACTGCCACACACTTCTGTGATGATGATGATGATGATCCAAGAAATTGTGAATGTGGGTCAAGGAGTGCCTGCCAGGGCTGTGCAGAGGGTGGGGAGGGGGCTAGGACGGAGCACAGGGATCAATACATAATATCTTACAAATTGAATTCGACCTGGATCGACCCAGAGGGCGTGTGTGACCGGCTGAGCACTGTGGACGAGTGCACAGTAAATCCTACTGATCCGTACGGAGGGTACAGAGGAGGGGGTGGAGCGTCTCACAGGGGTGTCTGCTCAGGGAAAGGAAGGCGTGAAGAGTTGCGCTGAGAGGGCTGATGGAGAGGAGGGAATATGGAGCAGGAGGGGTTATGGAGCGGGAGGATGAGATGGAGGTAGTATTGCTTTATCACATCCAGTCAGGGGGGTCACTCACTTCTCCCTGTCATTATCTTCAAGAGGCTTCACCCCCAATCTTTCTCTAATGGTGGGCTTGTTTGGACACAGTCAATTGTATAGTCTCATCTGGGCTCTTCAATGTCTATTTGTGTGTGTGTGTGTGTGTGTGTGTGTGTGTGTGTGTGTGTGTGTGTGTGTGTGTGTGTGTGTGTGTGTGTGTGTGTGTGTGTGTGTGTGTGTGTGTGTGTGTGTGTGTGTGTGTGTTCAGACACAATGGAGCAATATTTTTGTATTTTAATCTAAAGCAAAAGTTCAACATTTTGGCAAATACGTTTATTTACTTTCCGGTGGAGAGTTAGATGAGGAGATTGATAGCCCTCTCATGTCTCATGGCTCATTCATTGACACATTTTTTCATGTTTGTTCAATCCGTAAAAAAAAACTAAATGTAAATGTGACAATTCTGCGGAGACTGCAGAAAGTGAGTGGTGTCGTCCAACAGATAGTCTGGTACACATGCCCCCGTAACGTGCCAAACTGTAGTGTTTACACTTTGGATTGAATTGTATGGATTGGACAAACAAGATATAACGTGTTAATTAGTGAGCTTTAGAGATGCCAGTAGGTGGATTACCTTCAGACAGAGCCAGGCTAGCCGCTTCCCCCTGTCTCCAGTCTTTGTGCTAAGCTAACCGGCTGCTGGCTCCAGCTACATATCAACCTACAGGCATAGCAGTATCGATCTTCTCTAACTAACTCTCCACCAAAAAGTGAATAAGCCCAACTCCCAAAAATGTCGAACCATTGCTATGTAAACAGCGCAATGTCCATGTGTGTGATTTATTTTTCTTTATGATTATGTTACCAATGTTAGTATATATTCATATACAGGCTATGAATGTGAACTTTTTTACATTAACCCATTGTTTGTTTTCTATAAAGATCAACTAATCAAGCATGAGAACTACTCTAATAAAAGGTTTTTTTTTTCTCCTTTTGCAATAATGTGAAATGTTTTCATATAATGGTTAAAAGAACCCTTTTGCAGCAGAAACCCCTCACTTATTCTAAAACATTATTGAAAGTCATTTTTTATAAGCACAACCAACATGGGTTTCAAGCTATTATTCAGAAAATTCTCTTTTTTTTCTCAAAACAAAAACAAGCTCTGGCACAGTTTCCCCGCTTTCATGTTTGCAAACGGCAGTTGGTTTTTCAGAGAAACCAAGGGGAAAGTCAGGGCCATAAAAGGTAATTCACCTACACGATCGCTGCAGTGTCACACACATTGTCTGCCGGCAGACACTGAAGGCCGGGGTCAAGGTGAAAAACAATCTGTGCAGCGGAAAAAGCACTCGGTCAATGCTAACCCAGAAGGCCTTTTGGTATCGCCCACGGCTCCGGTGACACGGGGGCTGATGTGTGGGTGTCGTTTACATGGGAGGCTCTGCATACAGCCGGCCTGCTGAGGTTGAGGGCACATTTATTTGAATCTGTCTAATTGACATGCTGGGATCGATGGGGGAACAGAAAGCCTCTTTACAGCATCCGCCAATACACAGCTGGTCCCCTGGGCCCCCACACGCTGGGGCCCGCCACCCTATCAGTCACAACCACACCACTGGACTAAAAGACACCTCACCCCCCCCCCCCTCCCCCCCCCCCCCCCCCTTCCTCCTCACCTCACTTAAACACACAGATAGAAAACACACACATACACACACATAGACTGGAAAACAGGCCGCCCCATACATACATATACACACAGACAATACCCCCACACTGTTTTGGGGGAGGCAAGGAGGGAGGGCAGCCTAGCAGGAGGGTCCCGGATGATCCACTGATCCCACCATGGACAATTGGATCACACTCAGTGGTATCTACTAGAGGGCCGGTGATGTGTCACTCACGGCTCCTTTGTTACTGGGCAACCCTGACACATAACATACATCATTAATGGAGAAATAAAAATGACATTGACTATAATTTCCATTCATTTTGAAAACTCATGATTACTCTTTGTATGGCTATATTTAAGCAACTCAAAGGTCTTGGTTAAGGTTATAAAAAGATCATCAAATACAAAAAAAGTAATTTTTTTTAAATACCTGCCCATTACATAGCAACCGGAGACTGGGGTTTGTGTGCTCATGTTATTAGGCTTAAGTTACAAAAACGCTTGGGTAAAAACGATGGTAATAATTGCTAAATATTGAAAATGGCTGCTGTTACACTGAATTTGACCAGCTGAATAATCAACATGACTTGTCTTTGAATTTGTTGTTGTATGTAGGTGTTCACTGGGCTTGTTAGTGTAAATACATCCTAACTCCACTCTTTAAAAATAAATTGATATAATTTGAACTTTTGTCTCATATTTATTTATGTAACTGTTCAGTTATAGTTTCTATCTCCTTGCTGTTTAAATGACATTTCTAAGAATGAACGGCTGTGCCAGGAGTTTAACTCTGATGGAGAAATAAATCCCATCATTTTACTTTTATTTAAAATTGCCTAGACACATTTAAAGATATTGGACCCAAGTCAAAAACACAACACGTGTATGCAATGGTTAAACAGGAACTTTTAAGGTTGTTAAAATCCCCCAGATTCCCAGAAACAACACTGAGGACGATGACATCAGCGTGGCTGGGTCTCGCTTGTGTTTGGTTTACTGTTATTACATATGTACATACAACACAAATGTTCCAAACCTACATAGTACTGTCTTTTGCCTGCCACTGACCTAACAGATTGAGTAAAATGGTTCCAACAAAAGCAGGATTTGGCAACACAACTGCTGACACCCCAGAATCCTACTTACTGTCACATACACAGATGTTTTAACGTATGGCTCCTCTGAGAGATTTACAATCATAAATCATAACCACTGACAGACATGGAATAACAATGCTGCGTTTCCATCAGTGTGTGTGTGTGTGTGTGTGTGTGTGTGTGTGTGTGTGTGTGTGTGTGTGTGTGTGTGTGTGTGTGTGTGTGTGTGTGTGTGTGTGTGTGTGTGTGTGGGCACAGGGCTAATAAGTGGAAGACCATTTTTGAGGAGCTTAAAACCCATGAGGCACCAGCACCTGTCCCTTGCCTTTCAGAGTATTGTAGGAAAAGAGGGATGATGGGGTGGGGGGGGGGGGGGGGGGGGGGGGGGGTGGGGCGGTAGAGAAGGGGGGCTAGGGGGGAGGTGGGAGTGGGGGACAAATCTGTCTGGATGATTATAGGGCCACGGTAGGTGTGTGTGTAACTGGAGCCAAGCCTCCCATCTTGCAAAGCACATGGGGTCAGTGTGGGTGGTTGTGGGCTCAGGGTTTACCCCAACCCTCCCCTATCTGCATGCATACACACATGCATACATACATACACGCCACCTATCCTCTTGCACGTGCCTCATTCACTGTAAGCCCCCTCCCGCCCACCATCACCACCAACACACAGACGCACACTTGTTCCCCCTCCCCTACCCCCATTTCAAAGAGGTTTGTTGTCTATGGATTTAGCCTTGAGGGCCAAATGAAATCTGACCCCCTTTCTTTAAACCTCAATTCTATTATACAGCAGCGGCATTAAGCAGCGACAGCTAATTACAAAGGATAAGGCGGCGGCTAATGAGTGAGGGACTGTTGTAGAGATGGAGCTGGATAAATCTGTATGGATGCAGAGTTTTTAATTAGGCGGCAAGGGGGTGAAAGGCGATGGAAAGATGAGCCAGGCCACGAGGGAGTCAGGTTTTGTTTTTTTGGGCCCAGGACACTTCACTCTCTGACTGACAACAAATCACCTGCTTGGCTAGTGGCTGACATTTCCCCATTATGTTGACTTTCTTTATTAAATTCTATGTTGTTTTAGGTTTGTAGCAACAAGGACTGTTCAGCCTAAATGGGTCAGCAGAGTGACTAATAGAAGCAAAACATATTTAGTCAAGGGAAGAAAAGCCACTTTCTAGGTAATACCAGCTATAAATAATTTGGAAAAAGCTTTTCTGCAGAGATAGTTAAAGAAATAAGTTAACTGCTTCAGTCCTGAAGGCATCAAGGCCTATGACATACTCTATTTGAGCCATGACCTAAAAAATTTGACAGCATGAGATGCATGCTTCTGGCATTTAAAAAAAAAAAAAATGTTTTGCTTCGTCCTTAATGCATGCATGCTTGCCCGCAGTCCTCCTCCATTTCCCAGTTTGCACCATCTTTACCCTTCCAGCTGGTGGTGATAATTGCTTTGTTCTGTCGTATTTCGTCCTCTGAAGCCACACAACATGATTTTACAAAATGATCTTATTGCTCCTGCACTCTCTCTTTCATTTTGGTAAAGTCCTGTTTGCATCAAACTGGTTTGCATTCTCAGCCAGAACTAAGAAGCACAGATTTACTAAACCAGTGGTTGTAAACAATAAAACTGCACTCATATCATACACACCACTGAGCTATTAAAGCAACACTGCTAGAGTTTAAAAATGTGTTGCGACCATATTGCTAATTTGGCATTAACACAGAGAGCATTTGCATATTTTCAACACTCTTTATCGTATGCTATTATTATTGTTAATGCTGTCATTGCTGCTTTTAAATCATTGTCCTTGATAGTGGTGAGCAGATGGGGATTTTTCAGTGCAATGTTTTTCTTGAAAGGACAACACTGGCAAAATACATAAAGTTATTTTTCTGTAAGCACCCCCAACTTCCCTGTATCTTTGTTTGCCCTGCGTGTGCTCTGCAGCTGCTGTATTTTAGTCGTAGCATACTAGAAATGACGTCAAGACAGCGAGAAAGGCGAGTCTCTCTCACTTGCTGTTTCGGGTTACAGTTTGTTGTCATGGCAGCAGCTGCCACTTCCTGCCAGAGTGGGTCTTCCTGTGTTCATTCATTTTTGTGTGCACGAGTTACGAGTTACGAAGCGCTGTGTTTACATTACCATATATGGGGTTTTATGAACAATGGACACAGGGCTTCCCCCAAAGTCAAATAAACACCATTAACTGCATCCACACACAGTCGGTACACACACACACACACACACACATACACACACAGAGCCTGTGCCACACTCCTTATCAGCATTCGCAACTTCACCCATTTGCACACAATTATCTCCACTTACAGTTAAATGGAATGTAAATGTGTGTGATACTCGACATGGGATTTCAAGGGACTATGGAAAAAGAATAAATCATAAAGCAGGTTAGGTTGGAGTCTGTTGTTACTATACTATATTTCTATCGCTAACAAGATAGTATCCAACAGACAACCACTATCAGAGCCGTTTTTCTGCCCCTCTTGCAGTTGAGTTGGAGGTTTGAAATGCACCTTTTCTCAGTGGAAACTGTGTTAAACCCACACATACAACCGGTGTTTCCTCGTTGCTTAACAAGAAGGAGGGGGAAAGACTCAGAAAGCCCAAAGAGAGGAGAGAGAGAGAGAGAGAGAGAGAGAGAGAGAGAGAGAGAGAGAGAGAGAGAGAGAGGGAGATGGCTGTCAAAAAAGTGTTGTTTTGTGTTTGGGAGCTGGGACTTTGGCTCCCTAAAAAGGATCTCTGTCCTTTTCTAAACACAGACTACTGTCCCACATACTTTGGGGCTGATTAGCAGAATCCCTGCCCTGCCTGGCGTCTCGGAGGGAGGGGCGAACAAGATCCTGCACAGCTCGGCTTGCCTCAGCTCCGGGCTGGAGAAAGGCCAAGTCATTTACATTCAGCACACACAAGGCTGCGTGCACTCTGTCTGTATCCATGACCTCAGCTGTTTCAGCACACTGTAGCTATTCCATAACTCACAGCACCACATTCACTTAAGGGTGGATGGATGGAAGGGTAGCTGAATAAGTGGGGCGAGAGGGATGGCGGAGGCGAGCGGGGATGGCAGGGAGGAAGATGCAAAAATGTACATTTATCTGTCTTGCACTCCTTCTTTCATTCCTTCTCTCCCCTCCCTCTTGCCCTCACGCCTGGCTGCCGTGAATACCTGTTGGAGGGCATCCAAGCTGCTGGCCTGCCCTTTTCATTGAGTGCTTAGCACAAGGAATCACATCGTTTGTACAAGAAGCATGGTCAGTACGGAGCGGCAACATTACACCTCTCACATTTAACTCAGGCCTAATTAACAACGAGTCCGAGTATCTACTATGGGTAAGACTCTGGAGACCCAAACTGTGCCACGTTATAGATGAGACCAGTGTTTGTACTTTGTTAATGTTGGACTGGCCAGGCCAGTTCGGCACTAACAGCCCTGGGTTACTGTGTGCTGCCATACCAGGCTGTACTGTGTATTTACAGTATATATTGGGGCAGGGTGAATGTCAGCACTCTTTTGTGCAATGTGTCATGTGCTACACAGGCTGTCAAGGGAAGATTAACAGAAAATAGCATAGGTCACTTTCTACTGTGTTCCTTCAACGTCATTCAGGCAACAATCGTTTTCATGCAAAGCTCCGAGGTTGTAAAACACAATGCAATGCCAGCTTTGTGATATGGCAGCTCTGTAGATCAGGGGCGTGTTTTCATAGGCCTACATGAGACGGGGAGAGATGCAGAAAGAGCGAGAGAGAACGAGGATAAGGTGAAGGAAACGCAGCCAATTTCACCCCCACAGCTGTTAAAGGTCACTAGAGCAACTGCTGAAAGGTGCCTGATCTTCTCAGAGGGATCAGAGAGAGAGAGAAAGAGAGAGGTGGAGGACACCAACAAAAAGAACATTTGACATATGACAGTTGCCAGAAGCCTCCCAAGTGCCAAATCTGTGAGTCACAGCAACACTCAAAGTGCAGAGACCTGTGTGTGGACGCCTAGCACACAGGGACAGCAGAAAGTAGCAAAAAGACAAATAACCTGCTTTTTTCTTTTATCCCAAATTATTTACAGACCAAACAAAAGAATAAAAGTGACAAAATAAAATTCTAGGTCCATTTAGTAGCTGTTTTGGAGCTTTTGGTCATTTTGCATGATCCTCTTCAGCAGATAAAGTTTACTCAGTTTAATTTGCAGTCAAATATATTTTCTGAAATGCTTCAATCGACAATACCACGACAGCTGAGCCAACTCCATTTGCTGATGAAGATCATGCAATATGATCAAAAGCTCCAGAACAGCTAATAAATGGACCTTGAGGTGACATTGATTTGTCACCTGTTGTTTCCAAAGTCAAGAATGAACTTTAAAGCTCAAGCTGTTTGAAATAATAGTACAAATAAATAAATAGAGGGAAATGTGATGCCCCATACCAACAAAAAAAGGGTTAGCAAAGATTTATATGGGCACAGACAGGTGTGGAGGGCAAACCTGACATTTACTTTTCCTGTTTCCAGACTCTTGAATCGCTGCGTCTTTGATTTATTCAGTGGTTCAAAATGTCTGCTGTTGTGGCCTATTGATGGCTGTTTCCCTACGTTGAAGAAAGGATGTCATCTTCCTACGTAAATAGTTAAAATAGGGACAGTAACATTGGGACAGATATGGCGAAGTGTGCATGAGATTGATGCAGCTGTACATGCTGATCGAAGTTACAGTAACGAGTTGTGTTTTTTTTTAATCGTTGTGAAAAAGGTTAACTGATTGTAGCAGCTTAGTCAATGGCTTCTGACAAAATAGTATACTGTAGGTATAGATGATTGGTGACAGGGAACTCCACTCGCTGTATGTAATGCTTTGACATTTACAATCCCCTCTCAAAAGTATTTGTCTTAGTCTTAAAATAAATGACAGTGCATTTGATGAGAGAACTCTCTCTCTCTGAGCTCCAGGAGCTGGTTTTGTTGCTAAGCAGCTTGATCCATTTATGTTACAGTTCCGTAGGTTTGTAATAATGCCGTGCACTCGTTGCTTCCACATAGATGATTTCCACTTCTTTTTCTCCCGGCTCAGTAGTGTTTGATTAGTGAGTGCCATATGTCTGGGTGGGTGTACACATCCTGTTTACCCAGTTTCCAATGTTTATTTTAACCATGGTCTCTGTGCCATTTCCCCCGGGGGTCACAGGATCAAGTTCAGAAGGTCAGCTCCTCACCAATGGGGATAGACAGCTGAGCACCTTTGAGTGTAATGTGTGTATGTGTGCTCACTTGTCCTGCAGCGGCCCACGAATGGCTTTTTCAGGGTTTCGCAGAGGAATTGCGTGTACTAGTGCAGTGCTCGTTCATAAACATTGAAAAAACATTCGTACAACGTGTGACGCTTTCGCGCATGCGCAGGCTTGCAGGTCAGATAACTGGAGTGAGTGACTCCAGAGAGTCCTTTATAGTATGTGTGTGTGTGTGTGTGTGTGTGTGTGTGTGTGTGTGTGTGTGTGTGTGTGTGTGTGTGTGTGTGTGTGTGTGTGTGTGTGTGTGTGTGTGTGTGTGTGTCATATCAAAGCTTCTCTTCACAGCCTCACAGCTGCATAAATATCCATCAGGTAATGTTTCAAACAGACAGCCATTCTTCTCTTTCAACTGTGCAGGGAATAAACACAAATAGACAAAAGACAACAAGGTCCCTGCTGACCATGCAAACAGCCCTGGGTCTTACAGAGGAGGAGACTGTGAGGCCGAGCTCTGATGTTTATGCCCTGACCTGAAGAAAATGCATCTTCAGTGTGTGTTCGCTTCATTACTCTCTGGTGCAGATGGGGCTTTCATCAGAGCAAAAAGGTTGTTTGTTGTCCTTATGTAAAATGATAAAAGCATGCACTTAAATAAGAGACCACCATGCATGATTGCAAAATGTAGGATGAGTGGAAAGGGAGAGTTTTGAAAAACATCTGAAAAAGAACTTCATTTATTTTAGCCTTAAAATGTATCCCCATTATGGCTAGTGTCTCCTGTTAGACACTTAGTGATTCAAATGTCTCCCTATAATGGCTGTGTCTCCTCTTAGACATTTAGTGGTTTGTTCGGTCTGAATCTGTGTTAAACACATTGTGGGAGCAAAGAAACTAAAGTAGCTAAAGCACCAAAGAATGTGCATCCATGGATGATTATGCGATCCAGAAAAGTTAAAAGATTGTTAAAAGAACATTTCTTGAAGGAACAGTCTAACAGTTTGGAAATATAGTTAGATAATAAGAGTGACACATGGTAAATATGAAGCTAGCCTACCGCCAGCAGTTGGTTAGCTTCATTTTTATTCTTCAGTTTTTGTAGGGATTAAATAAATGAGCTAAAACGTGTTGTTAATTTTGAGCAGCTGAGCCAGGCTAGCGTTTTCCTACTGTCTCTAGTCTGTGCGCTAAACTAAGCTAAGCTAACCGTCCCCTGGCCTGTAGCTTCATATTTAGCACATATGTACGAGAGTGGTATCAATATTCTTATCTAACACTCGGCAAGAAAGCATGTTCAGGTAGTTCAATGATGTGTCCCTGCTCTCTGTGGTGGAACTGGGATCGAGATGTGCAGGGAGAACATTTTGTTAAATACATCTATCTGTGTTTTCTACTTCTTTCAAGAAATACTTTAATCATCTGTCAGTGGTTTTTGAACCGTGTGAGAGTACACATAAGACATACAGCCTCCACATACACACAAACGCAAATAAGTACACATACAGTATATGCCATGAACTTTCATCATTACAATATTTTACAATTACGATACTCGCTTTCGTGCAGTGTGACATTCTGGAATATTTTCCGTTATGCTTGTGTGTGCATGTGTGTATTTTTAAGTGAAGGAAGGATACAGCTGAGCGTGTCTTATCTTAGATCACACAACGGCGTGTGAAACCCCAACTCTGCGGAACTCCTCTCGATCCCAGAGCCACAGGGTTTCAGTTTGCGGTGGCAGCTGAGCTTCTCTGTCTCCTTTCTCTCTCTCTCAGTCTCTCTCTGTTCTTTTCTGTCTCTAAAGGCAGTTAGATCCACAGACGGCAAGCTTGCAGAAAGCAGCAGATACGTGTGGAGGTTGAGACTGACAGTCAGATGCAGTCAGAAATAGGCTGTGACTTCCCAGAAGAGGCTCTTGATAGTTGCATTATGACTGGAAGCCATGAGAATGTATCAGCTGCAATTCTTGCTCATGTTATCTCCAGTAAAATGTAAATATGTAAATGACAAACAGTCAAAAGGAACAGACTCAGTTTAAGAGCAGGTACACATGCAATATTCATTGTAAATGTATGTCAACAGTCTTGTGGTTTGATTTGTTTGAGTCTCACCAAACTGGCAAGTGAAGGAGAAACCTTCCCACCAAGGGAGCATTATGAAGTTGTTTGTTTTTTCTTGTTCCTATATTTTGTTTTCAGTTAACACATTCATAAATGAAAAGATAAGTTTTAAAAAAAAACAACAACACATCCACACTTAAAAGAAAAGGCTTTTGGTATTCTATACTTTATTACTCTATTTATATTTTTTGGTTTTTGGTTGTTGTTGGTGATTACACATAATAGCCCCAAGCTATGTAGCTAAGTCTCATTGTTGTTGTCCTTAACTACAGTGTAATACTGGCACAAGAAATGCAACAAACATGTATGTCATATGTGTCAGATTATACTGTCCAGTTACTAAATGTTACTAATATACACCTTCTATCCAATCAGAATCAATAATTTGGTAATATACCATCCTGCTGCCATAAATACTCATTAGAGCACCAAATGTGTATTAAACCACAGCTGAAAGTAATCCCCAACAAATGAAGTAGTTATTGTATTGTTTGAGTATTGTTTGCTGAAAACTACAGTGCCCAGGTGTCTTAAGAGACAACTGAGCCTTTTATTAAAAAACAAAAAATAAACTGTATATTTGTTACTTTTAAAGATGTATGTCTTCAGTAAATGAGGTTGGGGCTGAGAGCAACAGACAGGGCAGCAAAATCCGAAAGAAGTGAGAGACGGACTAATGCATTGGGTTTTTGGGTTTGATGACAATAAGAAATTGATAGAGTAACAACAGCTTTGTCCTTTTGAAATTTGGGGTGGGTGGTGGGTCCCCAGTAAAAACATAAACAAATGAAAGATGTGAATTTGCACATATACAGTATTTCAAGATGGGTTCAAGTTTCCACAGATTCTTTTTTGGGCATTTTAGGCCTTTATTTGTATAGGACAGCTGAAGACATGAAAGGGGAGAGAGAGAGAGAGAGAGGGGGAATGACATGCAGCAAAGGGCTGCAGGGTGGAGTCGAACCTGTGGCCTCTGCGTCAAGGAGTAAACTTCTATATGGGGGCGCCTGCTCTACCACGTGAGCTACCAGGGCGCCATACAAAATAAACTTGACAGTGGACAGAAGGAGCAACCCAACATTATACCAGGTTGAATAACAAAGTGATAGATGTTAACCTGAAGCTTGGGTTTACCTCACGGGGATGGAAGCTGATAAAATAGCTTATTTTGCTCCATATTTAGCATGTTCCTCTATCTATCCCTGTGGTTTCAGGGAAATGCATGACCATTGGCTATTGGTGAACAAATCAATGAGCTTTTGTTGATATTCCCCTTAGATCTTTAGCTTCCCTTATGACACTTTGCCGGCCTTGCGGTCACCAAAGCCATGGATGGAGAGGAGGCGTGTTTGCTTGTGTGCAGAAGGCCACAGTGTGGGAAGCTTTCATTAGCAGAATCATCTCTGCAGAAAGAGGAATGGAGGCCAGGCTTGGAAAAAAGGTCAAGGGACACATTTCTAGTCCTTGGCCATTATCAGAACGGAGGTGTAAACAAGACGAGTTATCCGGCCTGTCTGGCTGGAAAACATTTAGATGTAGAATTAGCAACAATATGAACAAAAAACAAAAGCATGGATGCTTGTTCAGTGATGTGTAATAGGTCAGCCTATCTAGTATATGGACTACGGTATGCAGTGCAGGAGTGTTTGTCTGTCGTCTTGCTATGTTGCAGCTTCTCACAGTGTGCGTGCCCTGTGATTGGGGCCCTGTCTAAGCCACGCTTTGACATACAGTTGCTTTGCTCTTTGATGTTTAATCCTCCTTCAAATAGTCATTGATGCTCCAAGTCAAGCTCTGTTCTCAGCCTCGCTGGTTTACAAAAGTGGGGAGCTACAAGTGCTGCTTCAAAAACACCTTTTGCTTTAAGTACATGCGTCAGGAAGTGAGGCTACACATGAGGCACGGCTCTTTCTCCTTCTCCAATCTGTCACTCAACTTCTATATTCTGTCTCATCTTGAGCCGGGCTGCACACACACACACACACACACACACACACACACACACACACACACACACACACACACACACACACACACACACACACACACACACACACACACAGTCCCTCGTTCTTTTTAGTAACATTTTGCAGGTTGACTAAAAGTCTGAACTACTGTTGTTGGTTGAAAACTGCACCTGAACTTCAGTTTTCTGTGCAGATGTATTGTGTAGGGAAACATGTACAGAAATATGTGATTGGACTCAACATGGACTGAGCTCTTTGACTTTCCTTTGTCCATTGAGCCCCCCCCAGACCCTTTGGGCCTCTACCCTGAAGGCCCATAGTAATCCATTTATAGGCTGTGTTCACCCCTCATCCAGCCGAGATGGTTCAGTCCAATCATCAGTTACATTAGCTTTTGATATAGAGTAAGGCAATATTTTATCAATGCAATTCCAAGCCTCTCTAGTTTTTATTGTGCTGCTCATATAATGTTACTTCAGGAAATAGATTCTCACATGAAATATTAGAATGAATAGCAGCTTTCACTCAATGATTGATTATTGAATGGGGTAGTAATGAATACTCATTGAGACAACCTGATGTACTCATTTTGTTTTTTATTTATTACCTAAAAAAAGAAAATGTTCTATCACAAGTCACACTGAAATGTATTGCTTAAGAAAAAAAATAAATTCATATATTTTTTCATTTCTTTTAATTTTTTTAATTTTTTTTTTTTTTTAATTTTTTTTGGAAACATGTTTGGTTTCCATTATATGCCACCAAAAAAACAAAAGTTCGGACACAAGCATCAGCTGCTGCTATGTTCCGACAACCTTCTCCCCCGCTTTAAAAAAGAAAATGCACAAAGAAATACATAATTCACAGTTACCATTTTGGTTTCATAAATTAATACAGTCACACATGTGCTACACCGGTCTAGAGCTAGAACATTGTAAATTGTATTCTTGAATCCTGTTATTTTCAATAGTTGGCTACAAGAAAGAACAGGCAACGTAAATGATGTGATCAGAATTCCACCAACAGATCCTCCTCTCTGTAATGCTTTTGTCATCTTTTTTTTGTTTTGTTTCATCTTTTTGAGTTTCACACAGAAGTGAGGCACACATAGAGTATAGTTCATACATATACAAAACAAAATTAAATAAAATTTGGGAGGGGCAGGGGATAAATTGTCCTTTAATAATGTTGTATCCAAGGAAACAGGAAGTGCATGTAGTCTGGAGTCCTCTGAGGACCTTTCTTGTTCAGGCTGTTTCTTGCCATCTAAGTACTGCGATTTAAACTTCCTCAGTTAACATAAGTTAACACAGATTAGTAGCTTTTTTTGCAGCTTGTTGGTGGGAGGACTGTGTAAAAAGGGATGTGAGGTGCGGACAACGGAGACCAACAAGCATGGCAACACAATGAAGAAATGGGACAAAGACAGTGTTTGAGGAACAACACTTTTGAATAGTATCGGATTCACTCAAACAAGCTTCTCTCCTAAAATCTACGACTCTCATGGCTGCGAATACTAACAGTCCTGTGTATCAACCAATGAAAACAAGCTTAAATCTTACACTGACACAGCAAGGGCAACATTTTTAAGGCACAGAAGCCTTGACATAATAGAGACTCCACCAGCTAAAAGCACTAAACAACAGATGCCCAGTGTCCTCAGTGACAAAAAAATGGCGCCTTGATGACAACAAGTCCGACAACGATGCACACAGAAAGTTTCAAAAATCCAAAAAGAAAAAAAAGACATTCTGTCCCCAAGTGTCTCATTTTTTTAGTGAAAGGTAAGGCCACTTAAAAAAAAGATGAGGTTCACCAAAAAAGGTAATCTCTCACTGCAATCTCTGGGAGTGCAATTGTGGTAGGGTGGTCGATCGGTCACACACAGACAGATAAAAGAGACACACCAGACGCTTGACGGACAGTACTGTAATCCGCTGGTCTGTTAGTTCCCTGCCAGAGTTTGTCCACGTGAGCCTGGGTTGGCATTCAGGCTGGGAGGAGCGGAGGTGGCTAAAAGAGGGCTGTCTGGGTCCTTCAGAGTCACGGGGGAGGGGGGGGTAAAACCAGCGCTCAGGGAGCAGAGAGAGAGTCAGTTGCTCTTTGCCCATCATCATCTTCATTGTCACGCAACAGGAATGTTCAGTGCTGAGCAAGACGCGAGTCCACACTTAACTTCATCTGTTTTGGTTCTGCGTCGTAATACTTTAGCAGGACACCGTTGTTCTAACATTGAACAAATTTAAAATTACAAAAACCTAACCAACAAAAGCAGCATTGTTTATTTTTCTTCACAAATTCATGCATGTTGGTAACCTTCATTCCCACAGCACCAGTTTATTTATTTTTTTCTTCCATCAATAGAAAAAAAAAAGATCAGTGTAATTCACACTTCTGCATGCAAAGAAAAAAAGTCACTTTTTTCCCCTCCCGCTTTTTTTTTTTTTTTTTTTTTTCCTCCGTTTGAAGTGCCCATGTGTAGCAGCAAAACTGTGAAAGGCCTAACCTGATATGTCAACGGATGTACTGGTGGAGGCACTAGATAATGATGCTGGATACAGATCCCACTTCTCCCTCTTTTGCCAATAAAAAATAGCGTAATTATTATGAGGACCAACTTAGAATGTCTATGTTTTATCCTGTTGGGATATAAAGTAGTGACCCATGCATTCACTGCAGCTGATCTTCATGATTTTTAAGCAACGATGGGGTTATTTGGGAGAAAACAACTCGGACAAAAACACGGGGTATTCTAAATCAATTTACGCTTAAGTCAAACATACACACACACCCACCCTTATAAACCTTTGCCAATTGTCACATTTATGTACACAAACTAATACAAACCCGCCACAAGTCCATTCAGGTCTGAAAGACATGAGGTGGGCTGGATGAAATTTATCTTTCCGTATCATTTGTTGTGGCTAGACGACTAGAATTCATGAATGAGCTAATGAATGACTGAACGGATGTACGTATTTGTTGGTAGTCAACGACTTGAATGAAGCCACAGAGGGCTGCTGTTTTTTGAAAACAGCAGATAGGAAGAGAGATAAAAAATAGATTTGTTTTTCCATATACATTTTAAAGATTTTTAAAATCCTCTAAAGCACTTTCTGTTCATATTAATTCATTTTGTTTATTCATTAATCATTCCTATCGATACCCTATGTCACTGAGGTTGATATCAATACTTCCATATTCATTTTCTATTCCATTTCAGGCCCCACCTCCTCCTTCTTGCACACTTTGACCAGCTGTTACAAATCAAGAAAATGTGCAAATCAACAACTACTTTGAACTGTTATATGAAAACCTGAATGCTTTGTGAACAATGCTACATATTTTTTTTGTTTAGAAAATATAATAATATGTTTCAAAATGAAAAAAAAAAAATGAAAAAAAAAAAAAAAAGGTTTAACCAACAGGTAAAAACTAGACTCTGGTTGGTGAGTTTTGAGATCGATAAGAATGCCCGTTGGAATAATCCATAGTTCGGCAGTTGTGCCATTCTTGTGAATAGGAAACACTGAGGCCTCCGGTGCTCCTGTCCTGTTAATAAGTCCAGTGTGGATCTCTTCATTGCTGTCCAGAGTGCCTTAAAAAGAATCTTAGGAAAAAAAAAAAATAATAATTCTGAAAATACCACCACCACCACCACCGCCACCACCACCAATTTAATTCTGCTATGCTCAAGTTCAGGTACGGTCTCTGTAACCACACCGTTGAAAGTCTTGTACACTGTTAAGTACAGCCTGTCCAACTGTTTTTCCACAAGGTCAACTGTGAAGAACCGGATGGGATTAAAGTCTGCAGGGAGCTTTATGTTTTTGTGTGACAGATGCCAGCCACAAGGACAACTTTGATTTCCTCTTTGCACAAGACACCTTTGCACAGTTCTGCATCACCTCCTGCCAATCCACTCCCTCAAATATATATATCTCTAAGTAAATCCCGAGCGATGCTTTGCACATCTTTGAATCTATTCCCCAGCGTGTGGGATCAGACGCTTCAGGCCATGACGAACTCAGACTTCAAGTCTGCCTTAACGTCGGGCTTCCACACCGAGTCGTCAAAGTCCAGGTCCAGGGAGCCCTCGCTGGACATGCTGCTGTTGCTGTTGCTGCGCCCGGCCTTCCGGTTGGGCAGCCACTGATAGGGAGCGCGCTGGTCCCGTCTGGCCTTCCTGCGCAGACGCTTCTGCTGCATCAACAGCTGCAGGCGCTCCACCTTGCAGCGAGTTGCACGGTTCTCGGTCTGACGAACACGGTCACCTGGACAGAGGAAAATAGAGGGGAAACATGGTCAGTCAGGTATTTCTCTTTGCACGCTGACTGGTTTGTTTACACTGAACAGCAGTAACGCTAACTAAAAAATGAGCTAGGATTGAGAATATATGTCAATATATGCCTTTGTGCTTTAGTGTGTGCCTTAAGCAGGATAATGCAACCCAGCCTTGACATTCCCTTGGCTCTGACACACACACACACACACACACACACACACAATTTGCTGCTTAACCTCCCCCACTGAGCCTCATTAGCCCCCTCAGTGCCATTTCATCCCTTTATCGCTGAGTGGGGAGACCTTCTTAGAACCGAATCTCCTTGAGAACCAACGGCCAGAAACCACACAAAGACAGAAGACGACACATATGGATAGCTGCCTAGGATATCTGCGCGCATAATTGCAGATGACATGCCTCAGTGGCTGGACGTGCTAAGTGCATTTCTAGCTGTTGATGTGCCTATAGGAGAATCGGGTCTCGAGGGAGAGGCCTTGTATCGCACCGTGAATGCTTTCCTACAGTGGCCAAGTCAAGCCTAATTCCATTTGTACATATATTCAGGGGCTTGGAGGGAAGGGAAGGCAACCACAATCTATTAGCCAGCTCCATTAGTATCTGTCTGGGAATTAAATAATTAAATAATGGGGCTAGAATGTCAATAAACTGAAGCACAGCGGCCATCTCTGCACACCAGAACACACACACACGAGTACATCATGTATTCACACAAAAAACACATACACACAGGTGTATACTTGTGCATGTATACACACACAAACACACCCCGGTGCACACATGCACACACTCAGCAGCAGCAGCCACAGTAGCTTTTAACGTGGATCGATGGCAAATTAAAAAGACCTATTGATTAAACCTTAGCTCTAGTGCAGCCATCCATCTCGGGCCCAGGACAACGCTATTGGCTTTCAATAGAAAATGCAAGCAAATGGAAATTGTAAGCAGAGAGAGAGAGAGAGAGAGAGAGAGAAGTTTTTTTCTGCTATTTTTTTTTCTTTATTAAGGCTGTAGCTTCCCACTCTCAGCTCATTGACCCAACACCCTGCTTCTCTCTCTCTTTCCCCCCACGACACACACACACACACACGGCCCTCCTCCCTCCCCCAGCTCTTGCCCAGTGTCTCCCTAGAGACAGCTAGGTGGGGCAGTGTGAAGAAGGGGAAGCAGCAGGCGAGAGGAGAGAGGGGGGCAGGCGGGCGTGCAATTTGGGTTAAGGAATTCCTCCCTCAGGGGCGAGGGGGATAGAAAAAAAGGACGGAGGAAAAGGGTGGAGGGTAAAGGATCAGCCGTAGGTGGCAGTTTTCCGAATCGACTGTGCGCTCCTCTGCTCCCCCCCCCCCCCATCGGAATGAATTCCGGACTCTGTGTGGGCTTAATTTACTTCTTTTCCTCATTTGCTTATCAGATCGAGCAGTGCAGAGCCTTTACTCCAGTAATAAACATGCACCATTGTCTGGCAGTGCATACTAAAGTACTAAACTGCCATCAAGCAGCCTTGATGCTGCTTTTCGAGAGCAGAAAGGATGTGAATAGTAACGGAGTTAACAGAAAAGAATACTTCTTCAGATTACATGCAGCCACATAGACAGACTGGGGTTTTTCCACTTCCTGCCAATGTGTTCTATCCTGATACAAACGTATGTGTGTGTGTGCATCCAGATGTCATGTGGGCGAAGGCGGCGTGTCATCTTTAGAGAACAGGGGGTATACCAAAAGGTGGGTTCTCCTACATTAGAGCCATTGTTCTGCTGCCTCAGCTCCATGCGACATCCACATACGCTGCTGCAAGGCTTTGTTCCCCCTCCGGTCCGCCCTCTTCCCCTTATTCCCCTGCTCTCACTAGCTACAAGCAAAAAAAACGCCCCTCGGCTGTGTCGAAATATGGCCGTACACAATGAAACGGCACAAAGCCAACACATGCCTACATAAGAAATCTGTTTGTCTGGTACAGTTTGCCTTTAGAGTGTCTTACTTTAAATATATATATATATTTTTGTGGACTACCCTGGTTTTATTTAATATATATATATATATATATATATATATATATATATATATATATATATATATATATATATATATATATATATATATATATATATATATATATAAACACCAGGGTAGTCCACTCAATTTGGATCCTGCTTTCCAAGGAGGTTCATTTAGAGACACACACACACACTAGGGCAGCTTGGTGGTGCTGTAGGTCTTGGCCTTTGGCTTGGCAAGACCTCCGAGAATTTGAAGCTACCCAAAACTTGGTGTGTGTGTGTGTGTGTGCATGCATGTGTGTGTGGCCATTCATCAGCGTCACTACGGAAGCCCTGGGCGGCTGGGCCGGACACAGCTGGCTGCAAGGATCTCCAGACTATGTTTATGACAGTAGGGCTATTATTAGGGCTGGCTTGGGACAGACTATACACACACACACACACACTGGCCCAAAGCCTGGATGCAGAGACTTGGTTCGACGTGAGCACAGTGACCTTGGAGGGCCCAGAGAGAGTTGGGTAAGAGACATAGATTCCCTAGAAAGAGAGGGACCCTGTTCATCTACAACCCTGTGACACAGAAAAGACAACAGATCTTTTCCTGGACACGCACAGTGGACGGTATCAAACAGAAGACAGGTCAAGGGCACAGAGAGGAACACCGGTCTACTTTTCCCCCCTCTCTGTTTTTACCACTCCCCTTCCTGCCAATTACACCAAAACTCAATCCCGAGCGGCACATTTTTCCATCCCCAAGCTCCCCTCTCTGAAAACTTTGACACAGGCCCTGTAAACACACCGAGCGCTGCAGAGAAAGCCAGAGAAAAACAGAGAGGGAAAGAAGGGGTGATCTATGAATAATCAATGCGTCAGTCAGTTTTCTTTGCCTTTGAGTCCAGCCCAGCAACACAGCAAGGACTGAGATAGGGAGCACACAGGAGGGTGGGAGGAGGAGTGGAAGGGTGGAGGAGGGTGGGAGACAGAGGATGGAGGTTGAGAAAAAGGGAGGAGGGCTGCAGTGTGCGGGACGCACAGGGAGATTAAAAGGAGCTTCTCCTTTTATTGATTGTATAAAGATTGGCCTTCATTTGCAGTTGTCTTAGTGCTGTTTTTTGTTTGTTTGCCTTGATAAGTCTTGTGATCTTGCAGAGAGAACATTGTGTTTGCTCAGCATCCAGGGAACCAGGGAAAAGAGGGAGGGGTGACCAGAGAGGAAGAGAAAGTGAGAGAGGAAGAAGACGATAGAAAAATCACATTGCAGCAAAGTCTCTCTCTCTCTCCCTCTCTCTCGCTCTCTCTCTCATAATTATTATAGTATTACCTTGATATGTGATAATAGCTACAGTAGTATTCAAAATTATGTGACAAAATCTCAATGTTGTGGCCTCGAATCCAGTGGCAAGAGTGTTTTAGTAAGTAGTAGTGTCTGTTTCATATGCACAGCAGGAGTTGGGTAAAGGCAAAACACACCATCAAATCAGACCAAACAATCCATATCTCTCTGATCATCATCATCAGTCAAGTGTTAAAGTACCAATAGCTCAACGTCAACAGGTAAACAGCTCCATGAGAAACCCCTCGAGCACATTCAGCCGTAAGAAACGGACCTATCTAGGGGGAAAAAACGAGCAATCAAGTTCAACACCAAACATCTTTTGAACCAACTAAACGGACACAAACTGAAACAGCCAATCAATTCAGAGCTAATATGAGCATTCTGACAGCCAGTGAAAGGGCATTGACAGCCCTGCAGATACACAAGCTCTTCAATGACTTTTAGACTTAATTTGCATTCTCTCTCTCTCTCTCTCTCTCCCTCCCTCTCGCTCTCCTTGTCGACAATGAAAGGGCACCTGATGTGCTTGGCTGCCTTTGCTAGATAGCTCTGTGCTGCGCTGCGACGCCGGGGCCTTCGTTGAGTTACCGGCGCACGTGTGTCGCACCAATGCCCCCGCGTGTGTGATGAGAGAGGAGTAAAGCCTACCAGTGGATAACATGGCCTCGGCTGAGCATTTCAGGGCTTATATACAGGACTCAATGAGGATAAGGCTGTAGGATCTTTCTCTGTGTCTCTCTCATTCTTCCGTCTCCCTCCCTCCTCCTTCGGCTTGCCCAGTCCCAGCCAACACGAAGCTAACATGACCTGACAAATCGTAAGGGGGACAGGAGGGGGTGGAGGGCTGTGGAAGGGACACGAGAGGCAGGGTTTGATGGAGAAGCTTTCAGAGCTAACTTTGCCCCTGCTTTGCCCCTCTCTGTGTGCCTGTGTTGAACTAAGGCAGCTGCAGTGGGAGTGGGACTAAAAGGCAGCCCTATAATCCCATAGCCCTCCCCATCTCTGCCCCACAATGGCTCAGCCTGGTGCCCTGTATGCAGCCCCTGTCCCTGGCCCCTGCACAATGGGTTTGTCTGGGCAGGGGGCTGAAGGGCTGGAGGGGGGTGCCGGGGAGGTCCACCCTACTCAGTAAAGGAATTCAGCTAACAATCAGCCTGCCAGGCCATGCTAAAGCCCTCCTGTTCAAATCCAACAAGAGTCCTCGGCTGACAAATCCCCACACTCAGCAACACTATACAGCAAAGCCATAAAACCAAGCAAGTCGCCAAAGACTTTAACCAGGCATTTGTGGTCGAGCGAGTGTGCATGTGAGTATGTTCAAGCTTTTTATTTACGCTTGTCTTCTCCCCCCCTCGCACATGAACTTGCAGCGGAAAGGTTAAAGGCTCTCAGGAGACAGCCTAGCTATGTGACATTTTCAAGACGCTGTTTCCACTAGAGTTTGACACACACACACACACACACACACAGACACGACGCCCAGGTTATTCCTGTAGCTGAACGAAGGCTGGTTTCTGTGAAGCAGAGTTAAGCCACAGTGTTAAGTCCAGTAATTCTAATTCCAGGTGTCGGCTGATAAGAGCGCTTAGTCATCAGCTTCCTTAGGACACCATGTGGAACGGGATAGAAAAGCGGGCATGGAGCCTCTGCCCACACAAACGCACCGGCACATTCATTGTCTCAGTTAGCTAAACTGTGCTTGGCTGGGCGGGTTACCCATTCACATCACTTTCTGGAAGTTGACACTGTGAGCAGAAATTTGGAGGGAGGCAGTAAAGTTGGAGAAGGACATTAGACAGGCTATTCTTTCACCCATTCTTCTTTTTCTTTTTTTTTTTTTTTTTTTTTTTTTACTTTGCCCTTGGTTAATCAGTGGGCAGTCAGTAGATTGATGGACAGGATATAAACACCCATATGATGAATGGAGGCTTAGTGTTGCAGTTCTAACAACTCCCCCTCTTCCGCGTCCTCCTCCTCCTCCTCCTGCCCTCTACTTCACAAAGCAAATTCTCTTCAGAGCTGCATTTTGGAATAAATCTATCTATTAAAAGGCCGAATGAACACAGACAATGTTTTGATGCACAACACAGACATGGAAAGAGTTGGAGGAAGGACATGGAGATATGGATTTTACAGACAAGGCTGTTTTTGGACAGCAAATGGGGGAAAACAGCGGCGTGGGCTGTGGAGTGTAGACGAAGAGAGATGACATGAGTGGGAGAAGAGGGGAAAGGCGAGGGGGTGGGGGGGGGGGGGTAATAAGCCTGTGTTATTCCAACTGTTCACTGAACACTTGTAAGGGTGACGCAAAGGAATACTGGACATCCCCGGTCAATCTGTATTCAGTTGCTGAAACTAAAAACACTCCATTCTGTTTGCAACTAAAGGTGATAAAAACAAGGGGCAAAGCCAGCGTAGGACAATAGAAATCTATGCTTTTGCTTTTTCAAACAAAAGAAAACATTAAACATAAACCACTGTACTCCAGGACCCTCCCTACCAGACTCTTCAACAAAATGTCCTCAACAGGAGATAAGGAGGCAGCAGAGGACAATGCTGTTTCTCTCAGCACGGCCAGTCTAACCTCACAACATTGACTGAATGTTATCGGTTCTGGACATCTGTCTGACAACATCCTGTATCTCTGCAAGAAAAAAGGAGGTTTTTAAAACACTCAAACCCAGACCATAAACAGTGTCATCTGTACTCCGCCCTTGGGCAAGGGTATGTCATCGTTTGTCCAGCCCCAGCCCATACATGCCCCAGCTGCAGCCCTTCGTTAAGAAGCACGCTAAATCCCCCAAAGTCTAATCTAGTAATCTAAACATAACCAAGCCCAGGCTTGAAGGGGTAAACCTATCTCCTTGGAGCACAAAAACAAAGCCAACTCTGCTGCCTGACAAGTAAAGCCTGACTGAACAGGTTTGGAGAAGCTTGTATTGCATTACTAAGGAGACCCAGTGTTTAGTGTAGGCCCTGGGTTTCTAAAATGCTTGCATGAGCAGAGGCAGCGCGGTGTGGAGTCACTCACCAGGGGGTTTGCACATGCGGATCTGACTCTGGCACTGCACCAGTGGATGAAGAGTCGGCGGAGGGCTGCTAGGGCTGCTGGCAGGCACAGAGGTAGCTTTGGCAGAGAGGCCAATGCCAGCAACCTGGGGCGAAGGAGGCGGCGAGGGGGATGGAGAGGTGGGTGAACCACACTGGGTCTGGTAGCGGAGCTGGGTGAGGGAGGGGGGCATGCCCTGGTAGTGGCGAGTGGCGCTCAAGAGGTCGTTGAGGATCTGCAGGATGGTACCGATATCTCGTCTGGGACGCCCAGTGCTGTCCTGGCAGTTAGGGTGCAAAGTGCCTAAGAGAGGGAGCAAGAAAGATGGAGAAAGTGTTACAAGAGATGTCTACTGAGTTTTAATAAAAAGCAGAAAAGGCAAAACATTTAAGGTCATCCTTATATACACATGCCCACAACAGACCCTGAGACCCGACAGGGGAGAATGTGTTGAATGTTCTGGCTATTTTTTGTGAAGCATGCAAGTTCTCATAAAAAGAGGCTTTCAGCTGGATCTCACTGTGTGCAGGGTTATTGCTTAGAGCAGCAATACATGTTAATGGCAGCTCAGTGTCCCCTCACCTGAAAAGGTCCCTGAGAAGACTCCGGGAGCGTGGTTGACGAAGCTCTCAATGATGGCGCCAGGCTTGCGGGAGCGTGTTGAGGGACTGCTGCCACTGTTGGGGCTGTTGGGACTGTTGGGGCTGTTGGGGCTGTTGGGGCTGCAGTTAGCCTGGAGGAAAAATATTAAAATAGCATTTAGTGAGGCTTCAGGGGATGGAAAAGCAGTGCGACAAGAAGAATACATCTGTACACAATCACATCCCATACTGTGTTAACATACATCAAATGACATTCATACATTCAGCAACATCTGTGAAATGTTGAAATAGTTTTCTGACGTATACCCCTTATACATATATACAGTCTAGCTCTGTCCTGAGGTTAGCTCCATGAGTTCTGTGACCTTTACTTCAGAGTGCTGTAAATACTTTTTGTTATGTAAGTAACCAATGCAGTGAAGGCTAAGGGTTATTAGAAACCCCAAAAAGCAGGAAATCTGAGCTTCTGCGATGCTATAGCCCAAAAGCAGCCAGGATATCTTGTGACCTCAAACCTGACATCTTAGCAACCCTGTTACTTCACCATAGCTTTAACTTGGATAAATTAAAATGACTTCTGGAAGTGAAACTGAAACCCAGGCAAAGGTCTCTTGTGTTTGTGTGCGCCTCTGTGTTTGTGTGCGTTACGCATGTGAAAGCCTAATGAGGAATAGCCATTTCCGTTTTCTCACTGCTACACTGGCCTGTCTTTTTTTGTTTTTCTTGTTGTGAACCATCTCTCTCACATAGTCCACTGACATCTGGTTCTTATTGGCTTTCCATAGGCTGGAGCGCGGGGAGGTAGAGAAAGTATAAACACCAAGTCTGGTTGGTGAAGACAAGTGTGTGCAGCTGTTCTTAGAGTTATCCAAATAAAAATGAACGGGTGTAAAGGTTAATGATGAATGGCTGACAACACCGAAGTTAATGATCAGTCCTCACATGAAAAACCAACTCCGAATCAGTAAATCCGCTTCTCTTTAAATCTTGTTCTTTCAAGCAGTTTATCCCCCCCATACGTCTCATTGGGCAGGATGAGGTTATATGGATGCTGTGCCCGTTTTAGCTTATGCGTGTGTTGGCCTGTTTGTATGTATTTGGGAGGCAGACTGCACTCAAGTGATGACTAAATGCACTGTGGTTTGGACACACACACACACACACACACACACACACGAGTAAACCACTGGTTCTCCCTCATGCTTCTGGGATATCCCACTAATCTAATCAATTTAATGGAGGATGATTTATCTGTGTGCAATGCACTCGGGTCAAACGGTCATAACCCATCCCCTCCCCTCTATTGTTCATTCATGAGAGGGCTAAGTGCCTATGATAACGACATCAGTTATGTAAAAGTTAAGCTATTTTACCACTTTACTTTACTTGTCACACCTTATATTACCATCAGATAATATTCCAGACATGTTGCATGCATGTCTCCTCACTAAGCGGAGGCTAATGACTAACAATATGTTTGAGACTTACTTCAGGGCAGAGGACCGGGGCTACAGGGCTGGCCTGGCCGATGTCGTGGCTGGCTTGGCTTGAGGAAGGCTGGTGGTAGTGGTGGTGGTGAGGGTGTTGATGGGCTGGAGAGCGGAAAAGCCCTCCAGGGATGTGGGACGGGCGAGGGGAGTGGGGTGGAGGAGGTGGAGTAGGGGGGCTACAGTGAGCAGAGGAGGGCGACTGGTGGTACATGGGAGGGAGCGGCTGGTGGTGCGTGGTTGGCAGGGGGAAGGAAGGGGAGCCTGGGGGAGAGGGGGAGGAAGGGACCAGGTGAGGATGGGACAAGTGGGGGCTGGGGTGACTGTGCGGATGATGGGGGTGGTGGTGGGAGTGCGGGTGAGGGTGGGGAACACGGGGCTGCCCCGTGGGCTGTCCCAATGGGGTCTCTGCGTTGCCCCGGGTGATGAGGTGTCTGTGCTGGAGCTGCGGACCGCCAGACTGCTGCGCCGCCAACTGCAGCTGGACAAACATCATGTGATCACCGACACGCAGTGCCAGGGTGAGGGGGGAGCGGCCGGACAGGAAGTCACTGACCTGCAGGTAGACAAAAGAGAATTTGAGTAATTAAGTTCATATACTTTTACAAAAAGGCCACCAACACAGCTTTGGCAAATTACAAAATAAGCAATACAGACAGGATTTTTTGGTGCAGACAGAGGTATTTGCAAACTTAAGTCTGCATTCAGATTATGTACTGAAGGCCAAAGCCTTTCAAAAAGAGAAAAGCTCCCACACACATATTGACTTCCTCCTTTGTAAATGAACAGTCTGCACCATGGTTGGCAGTTAGAATGCACACAACAGTGCTTTGAGACAGACACACCACATTAGCCCATCATGCAATCAATCACTATTCTGTAACACAGCCCTATTTACATCTGCTGGGGAGCAGTGGATGAGGAGACCTATTGGAAAACACACACAAACAGAGCCCACTCTCGCTTGCCTCCCACTGCCCCAAAGTCCGTTCTTAGTCAGCAGTGTCATTCAGCTCAGAGACAGAGGCCACCCTTCTGTCTGGAACGGGGCCTGAAAAATCAGTCCCACGTCCAGGAAATACACCCCGCCTGCCTCTCAAACACAGAATGGTCGATTGTCCACGGCGGATCTGGAAGGGCTGCCCATTTTTGGAGCTCTGGCAACGACAAATAGGAGCCAAGTGTGGAGGCCTTCACTGTCCCACTCGTGGCCCGGATGCACACACACACACACACACACACACACACACACGATAGCAAAGTTGTCACGACTTGGCTGAAGGATTCACACTAAACAACAAAAGTGCTCTTGTCCCCCTCCTGCATGCCTGCGGCTCTGTTGCTGTGTATTTCCACTCATTGCTGAAGTCTCAGCATGTGTGTAGGTGCGTGCAAGTGTGTTTCTTTTCTAGTGTGAGTCACTCGGGGGTCAGAAAGCTTCTTTGGTTCTCAGACTCAGCAGTAATGGCATCTCAGGTTGTCCCCAAATAGAAGCAAACAGAAACAACTAGCACTGGCAAATACAAAGTGACGCCTCTGTCCAAAAAAGTTTCAACAACCCCTAATGCCTGTGTGTTTTCAGTCCCCAGAGTGGCACGGAGGGAGGGGGAAGCAGGAAGACAGAAGCAGCACCGAAAAGCTACAAAAGGGAAGGAGAGACCACAAGAGGACTGGAGATGGAAAGAAAGAAAGAATAATGAAAAAAGCAGAGAAAACAAGGAAAAGAGACATACATACAAAGAGAGCAAAAGAGAGCGGAGGCCTCACACACACACACCCCATCCCCCCCCTCCCCTCCCCCCATACCCTACAGCCTTTGGAGTGTGCTTGTGAGTTGGCCTGTATTTAACCCTGTGAATCACCAGGCTCTGCCCTCCATGACTTCTCTCCCTTTTCTTCTGCCTTTTTTTTTTATTCATTTCTTTCTCTATCGACTGCTGCCTCTCTGTTGCCAGGGTGACCTTTGCACATTGGTATTGACATGGCGTGGAAAAGAGGATGAGGGAGAGGAGAGGCAGGTGAAAGTCTAAGGGGGTTGGGATGATCTGATGGCTGCATTTCAACATGCCAATAATCAACCGCTAAAGCAGCAGAAATCAGCAGAAATGATGCTGCAGGATAAACATAAACTCAGCCTTTTCAGAGAGTAAACTCAGCCAATGATGGCTTGTTGATAGTATAGTCCACACCCATGGTTACCCTGTCTTGGTAAAACAATGAACTCAGCAGGGCGGGGTGTGAAGTGAGGAGGAGAACAGAGCAGGGTGCTACCTGAGATGGCGGAAACTCCGTGTACAAAAGGTCACCTGTGTGTGTGTGTGCGCGCGTGTGCGAGAGACCTTAGTAGAGACACGTCCAGTATAGAGACAGGTTAGTATCTGGCAGCAGAATCCGCCTCGAGTGACTGCTTGTGATCGGATTTCACTCACATTTGATTTTATCTGTGAAGAAACTGCAACTGCTGCTAAAACAGAAGTATTTGTGCTCAGTCACACTAGCTAGAAAATAAGACTGTAGTGGCTATCAAGCTACTTCTACACTTTGTCAGAGTTATTTGAAGAGGCAAACCCACCGGCAAGTGTAGAAGAATTGTCTTGCTAAATATGGTCAAGAACAGATTAGTGTTCACACTGTCGTACATATGTTGAAACCGAAGGAGAAGGCTTTTTTTTTTTTCCTTGTGCAGAAATCATCCAAGATGCCATTTAATGTCAAGTCTGAACAGGGCCTTTGCTTCACCACTCTGTTTCTGTGCGTGTGTGTGTGAGAGAGAAAAAGGCCGAAAGTGAGTGGCAGCAGGAGAAACAGAGAGGAGGCTTAATTACCCTTAACATGACTAGTGTGGATTATTCAAAACCACTGAGATGAAATTCATGTACTCCTACTGAGCCCCCAACACCACATGGCAGGCTACAAATTAGGCTGCGAGAGAAGCAAGCTTTCTTATGGCCGTCTGTGGTGGTTTGTTATGAGAGACAGGGAGAGTGGAGGGGCCCCACTTTTGTTGTGTTAAGGCAGGCAGAGAGAAACCAGCCATTCATTGTTCCCTTTCTGATGCAGCAGCAGTGGTACGCAAAGAGAAGAGGAGCTCATGCCTGAAGAACAAGGTGTGCGAAAACATGCATAGGGTGATTATACTCAACAGAAATGTGATGGGTGGTGCAATGACAGAGTCTACTCACTGACATATACAGGTGTTGATAATAGAGCTGTTCAACTTAATTGCGCCTCTTTAACAAATGACCCCAGAGCCAGCGCGCTATCAACCATTTTGTTTTAGTAGTCGGGGTCCAGGAGGTGGTATTTTGTTTAGCAGGAGACATTGGTTGCTATGCGGTGATGGGGGAGAATATGATAAGGGGCAGGCAGAGGAGGGGGGTGGCATGACAGAGGAAGGGAGAAAGGATGGTGAGGGGGGGATGGGGATGCGGGCGATGGGGGTAGGGTGTCAGAGTTGTGGTGGATGATGAAATATTCAGTGAGAGTGTGCCTCTGGCTCCTTCCCTCTTTCTTTCTTTCGACATCTCTGGCTGACAGTTTTATTTATTGGGGTCCCTGTGGTTCAAGGAACTCATTTGCAGTCGTTCTTCCTTTGCACACCAAGCGAACTAAGGGAGGGAGATAAGGAGTGAGGGAGGAAGAGAGAGGCTGAGAGGCTGAGGGAGGGTGAGAGGGAGAGGGAGAGGGAGAGGGAGGGAAAGATAGAGAGCGCTGGCAGCATTGAGCTGACATTCATGAACAACTGAGCAGCTTTGTGCCAAAGAAAAGAGGATAGAGGATTGGAGGGCGGGACAGGAGGGTGGAGAGTGGGGAAGCCTTGAGGATGAAGCCTTTCTGGTTCCAACGCAGCAGCTCACCTGTCAAAACCGCCAGGTGAAGGGTACGGGTCAAAAACTTGCTCACTACCCTGCCCATCAACCAAGATGTTTTGATCGCACCAGGACTCTATTGGTAGTCTCTGTGCAGACGCACACCGGCATAAGATGCAATAACTCAAGTCTCAAAAGTGAAAAAAAAAATCAATCACTTGCATCATGCCCCAAAATCCTAAAAGCAGCCAAGGCTAAAGATAGCCGTCTGTAATATTGCCTGATAAGAAACAGAGGGTACTGGAAGGAGCAAGAGAGGACCAGCTGGCCATCGCTAAATTTGATCAGTTGACTGTAAAAAAAAAATAATAAAAAATAAAATAAAATAAAATAAAGAGATCAGAATGGCAAAGATCAGGATGATCAGGTTCCAAGCTCCTCGCACTCCACCTGTGCCAACAACTAATCAGCTACACTGAGCTGATTCACATTCACATACAAGCCTCTCAACACACTGCCCTCGTGCATTAGCTCCAATTCAAGGCAAGCGACTGCAAAGAAATCCTCATTTTGACTAGTTTGCCTGCTGCTCACACTCCTCTCACTCTACTAAATGCCTTTTATAGCTACCTGCAGATTAATACAACTTCATCAGGATCATGTGTTGCTGGAGAAGAGTATCGCTTAAAGATGAGCAGTTTCTGTACCTAGCGAGACAAATTTGTGGATACTTGTTAAAAAAAAAACAAAAAAAAAAAAACATCAACACCAACAAAAGAAGAGGAGGGAGGAAATCGCATCTAACATTTGAGATAAAGTAAATGTGTACAGGCCAATGCAGGAGAGGCTGGAGAGAAGTGAGGGAGGAAAAGATGACAAGCACAGCGGCAGTTAAACATGGCTACTGTGAAGGTGTATGGAATGCTGTCTTTCTTCGGGACACTTCCCTTTTCTTCAGTATGCTTTTGTATGACCTCTCCGTTTCCCCAGCAGCATATGCCTAATTGACTTGGTGGTGGCTATCAGACGTGACATTCCTGGCCTTCATCCTCCCCCACAGTAGCCCCACTAGTCACGATGCCTGCTCCTTGAATCACAAAAGCTCAGTGAATGGAAAGAAACGATGGTCACGAATCAAATATGGAGATATGAGACTCCCCTGGCCGCTGAACGAGGGGATGCACAAAGACAAGGGCATTAAAAAGGGATGGTGCCACATACACATATGCAAGCAGATGCATATGCACAATAGGACAATGAAATCCCCTGCGAAATCCATCTCTCCCGTGATTGCCCCACACAACACACCTTGATCCACCCCCCCACCCCACTGAGCGTTTAAGCACCACAAAGGGGATTACACAGGTGCAAAAATACTGCGTGATCAGCTTATTAATGCCATTTTCAAGGCCAGGATTTACATGAGCAGCGACTGAATAGGCCTTCAGATCAGCATTGTCTTGTATTCTATACACAATTTGATTTACACATCCAGCAACAAATTATTTTCTGTAGCTTTCATTTAGGTAACAAAAAAACTAATTACAATTCTAAAAGAGCAAAGACTCCCTCTGTTATACTGCATGCATATAAAAAGCCCGTATTTCAATGGCAGCGGGAAGGACAGCGAAAGCTGCATGCTATAAAAAGGGGAGGGTCCTCTCATACTTGCCAACAACCTGACTCAAGTCATGTTTCAATCCCTTGCACTCCAAACTTCTCAATACAATTAATCTCCAATAATGATGTTGGTGGTGATGGCGCAGTGGATATGACACATGCCTTTGGTGTGGGAGACCTGGGTTCAATTCCCACTGCGATACGTCAACCAATGTGTCCCTGAGCAAGACACTTAACCCCTAGTTGGTCCAGAGGTGTGCGACCCCTGACATATATAGCAAAAAGTCGCTTTGGTTAAAAGCGTCAGCTAAATGACATGTAATGTAATTTCCTGTAGTGTCAATCCTGCTGATAAACTAGCATCTAGATAAGATGGTCTACAGGGTGCAGGACTGGAAAAAGAAACATATTGACCACCTGCATTGAGCGGTTTTACACAGAGGCGTGTGCAGGCACAAAGACATGCACAGTGGAGCACGCACGCATGCACGCATCTGTTAGTTACCCAAGCATATAAGCGCATCCTTCCCATTACCTCCAACCTACAGAACTTGCACACACATCCACTTGAAATGTTACAGAACAACTCGTGCTAAGCTCTCCTATTCTTTTCTCCTCCACCTGTCTGGCCTACCGTGGCACCCCCTCAGGGAGGCAGAGTGGAGGAAATGAGGTGAGGGTGACCCAAGGGGTGACTCCCCCCAGATTGTTAGATCCCACTAGTTTGCATCTGCCCGCTTCTAGACACAATGACAAAACTGTGCCATATCGTTGCCTGTCGTTGCTCGAGGAAGAAGAAGAGGAGGAGGAGGGGAGGGGAGGAGGTGCTTGTCGGCGGGAGCAAGAAAAGTAGAGCAGATATGTAACAGCCTATTCCGTGGGGACATATGGAATGGCAACACACAGCCTCCTCCCAAAGCAATCTGTGTTAGTGTTCAAGGCAAAATTTGTCAATCTGCAGCCTGCTGAGCCTCGCTCCAGCTGGAGATTGATTTTGAAAACCAGTATGCAGCACTGTAGCTGCACAGTTGGCTATAGTTGGGTATAGCTGACGGGGATCGAGGGGGGGAGCCAAACTTAAAGAGTGACCCTCAATCATTGTTGTGTGTTTGAGGGTTTGTCAGCTGGGCAGGTTTGGTGCTCATGCTTTAAGACAGGAACAAAGAGGTGGCTGCATGGGGGAAGGGCAAATGTGGGGGATGGTAAGGGTGATGCCTGCCTAGTTGGTTGGCTTTTATTCTAACATCAATGAGCAAATAGTCCCTGTGTGCTGAGAGGGACACATAACCCTTCCCTTTATGTCAAATACCAAGATCAATAGATGGAGAGCTGATGTCACTGTCCACATATGCCCAGAAATCGTGAATATTGCTTTCATTTCCCTTTCACTGCTTGTCCTGTAAGTATACATTCATTTTTACTACTAGGATCAGACATATCCGCATTCTCTGATCTCAATCCTCTTAAATATATCCTTTCAATTCTGGTGTGTGTGTGTGTGTGTGTGTGTGTGTGTGTGTGTACATGACTGCATATGTAAGCTGAACACACAACCTCTATTTAGCAGACAGAATGAGAAGAGAGTAGTGCAGGCAACTGTATTTTGATGGGTTGTCAGGAGGTAGTGGCTTAATACAGCTTAGATGTCATGCAAAAAGTATAGTGAGATGCCAGAGGAGGAATTAAGGCAGCCCAGAATTGTCCTTGCCAAAGAAGTCAGCCATCATGGTCAAACCAAGGCAACTAGCTGGACTTGAAACCACAGCACATTTAAATGGTAGGGCCCTGGGAGAGCTGTTAAGCAGAAACAAGAGAGGGTGATGGAGGAAAAGGGAGAGACGGAGTGAAGGAGAAAAAAAAATCCCACTTTGATAATTGCCGGGGCTCCATTTCCATAAAACATTTTCTATCTTGACTCGCTCCACAAAAGTCTGAAACAGCCCTGGAAGCTGTCATGTTCTGCTTGGTTGGTTAGCTAGCTGCTAGCTGTGAACTCCCCCAGAATCCGGATAAAGGAGAAGACATAAGGTGATCCCCTCAGCCCCATCTTCCATGAATACACACACTTCCTGGTAAAACACCCGATCTGGAAATGAGACCTCACATGACCAAAATGCGGATGGGTGGAGGGGTGAGGGGTTATGAGGAGGTCCAGTGGTTACCACCCCACATCTCCTCAGGGCTATTTTTGGGTGTATGTGCATATCAGCTATCATGTCAGACACTTTTAAGAGCTAAGTGCATTGATTGATTTTTGATAGCCCCATAGTTAGGAGGGGGGAGGAAATGAGGGAAAGCTTCTTTGTTCCTGTTTTCTAATCTTACTCAGATCCTTAATCTCTCTGCAATCTATATCATTCCATTCCGCTTCATGAATTATAAAGGAGAATCAATTTCTCTGGATAAAAACACACTAAAGCAGCTTTATGCCTTTTTCATAACGTTTTGCCCTGCTAGCTGCCGTACTGTGCCCTTTATTCTCTCATTCCCCACTGCAGGATTGCAATTAATATCACATAAATAAGAATGCAACAGTAATGTACCATAAGCAAACAATCCTTAAGAAAGAAAGCGAGCATCTGACTCATAATGAAACAAAGTAATTGGGACACAGGAAGAAAGGCAAATTGAGAAATCTGCTCTTCTGGGTCGGCTGTTGAATTATCATCTCTGCTTCTGGTGAAAATAACAGTCACTCATGGCTGCCCAGCAAAGGCGTAACGCATGATGGGCAAGGCTTGCTTCCAGCCCACTAACACTCTGACACAAACACACACACATCCAGTAACAGACGCGCACACGTTTACTTACACACACCTACACACATGCAGTCGTCTGCTGTCGGTGCTACGAGACGCATGCCGAGTACACACACACACACGCACACGGATTCCCACCAGAAAATTATCAGCAGGGAACGAAGCCACACTGAACCACACTCCGATCTGCCCACATCCTCTGATAAAAATTTGAGTTAACGTGCATTATTATTCTTTGGACAAATGCATCATTCATTTCACCATCTTGTACTGTTTTGACATCAGTCAGCAGCGCATCACTGATGCGCTTACGTACATCTCAGTGTTACCCAACGCTACAAAAGGAAGTAGGTCTGAGTCAGTCAGTCAGCTGCAGAGCGTTTCATACGTCACACTGTTGCCTGTGTGCATTCAGCCTTATCGCCTCTCTTCTCTCTCTGCGGCCAGTGCTGAGAACTTTTAGTCTTTTTTCGCTTTACTCTCACTATTGATCATTTAGGTGAGTCATGCCACACTGACTCAAATGCATACTGTATTTCAGCAGGCCTACAGGAGCCATTTCACTGTAAGTACGGGGAGTAGGCCCCACTCGGGCTATGCGTGCATGCTATGCTTCCAGGAACCCTGCGCTAATACTGAGTGAAAAAGCTGTCATCTGATGACCCAGCACTATGTGTATGCATATGAGTGAGAGTACACTTCACCTCCATGCAGCTACAGCACACTTCCTGGAAACTTGCCTGTGCGAGTGTGTGTGTTAAGAGCATGAAATACAGGAGGAGTAGAGACATTTCACAGATAAAGCTATAAACAGAAAGGTGGAAGTGAGTGTTATGTGCTGGTCCTCTCAGCAGCTCACAAATAAGCCTTTCGTGTGTGGTGTTCGCCCTGGCTTCCTGCAGCGCCGTGCACGCACATACACACGCATATGCTATCACAGATGTTACTAGGATACAAGGGGTGTTGCTGCCTATTATATCCTAGCAGCTCACACTGGATGTCTAGCTTGGCTGAGAGGCTGAGATTAGACAAGCAAAGAGGCTTGTGCAGCCTGCTCATCTCATCTCTTTCTCTCCGTCTCCGTCATATCTGGGTGTTATCCAAAGCTACAACCTCCAATTTCCCCATTTGTTACATTATTGCAGTGTCAACCAAAAAAAAACAAACAACAACAACAGTCTCTTACCTGAGTTTCGGTTAGACTCTCCAAGGCTTGCATTACTGACTGTTCGGGTCTTGATGCTTGAGACTGCCAAGAGAGGAAAAGAGTGTTAAAAATAAAAATAATAATAATAATAATAATGGGATAAAAGGAGCTTTAATGATGTAAAGTATATGAAAGAAATGCTCATGTGCTGCATTTGTTATTGCTATTGGGACGGCAAACTAAATAAATAACCGCCAGGTGAGCCTTACCATTAATCCTGCTTCAACTGTTGGTACAAGTGTTAACTTGCTCCCATCAGAGATGCCTAGATCCTGGAGTTTGCCTGAACTTAGTCGCCTGCAGGGTTAGAGAGAACAAGATAATTAGACTGTGCTGACAATATTGTCTCTCTTCAGACACACAAACAGCCTTCAGTCAAAGGGCGGGTGGTAGACAGAATCCAAAACTAGTTTGAAAAAGAGCTGTGGGTGAAACGCTCCATGAAAGAGAAGTATTGATTGGGCTGTCATATTTCAATTTCGAGTATAGTGGAGCTTGACAACCGCTCGCAGTGGATTTCTGGCACTACTGCCACTTGACTAAATGGAGGTAAGTATTTTCTTTTGCCATTCTGAGTTGCACAAATGAGGAGCTGAAACTCTGAAACCAAAACCGCAATCCTTTTAATAGTTATGAGAAAAGATAAACAGCATGACACGCAGCTATTAATGACACTGCAAATCTAGAAGAAAAAAAAATCTATTGTTTTTGTATTATTCTTAAATCTACTGTTGAACTGTACTAAGATGGCTACCTCTGTGATTCTGAAGAAAGTTGATAAATAATACATTCCCAGGGCTTTACTATTTAATGTTTGGTGCAGAGCAGGAGTGTCTGGTCCACAATGAGGAAATGCTCTTTTCTTGCAGGTCACGATGCACTAAAACCACTCTAACTCTGTGCCTCCTTTAGTTTAGTGAAGGATGTTTAGGACAGCCTGCTGTACAGGCATGACCCAAATCTCACCTCATGCAGCTGAACAAAGGCCCTCAGAACTGACTTGCTGTAGGTCTACAGTTGGAGGAGCAGGAGGGGATTAAAGGAGGGGGGTGGGGGGGGGGTCAGGTTTTAAAGGATGATGTGATTTATTGGGTGATTACAATGGGTGGGAGGGGATGGGGCCTAAAAAACAATGCTGACTGTTTGCATGTACTAAAGCCTCCCTTCTCTTTTTTTGCATAACACCACCTGCACTATGCTTAGCTCATTTTTAACCTGATTCCTTTTCAGAACAGCCTATTACTGTAGGTTTTGGGTTAAGTTTTAAATAATAAAAGGTTTTAACTCCCTCGCTCATGCAGTGCTGCCCTGATGTGCCATTATCTGAGTGCTGGCCAGCCCATACCGCTCACTCAAGAAAATCCACTGAAACCATTAAGGAGTTATTCTGCTTCCAAAAGCTGCTGGTTATTACCATGTAATGCTTACATTTACATCCATACGCACACGCAGCACGCAGTTATACCCCCACCTCCCATTATAGAGATGGCCTGCGTAGCAGTCAGTGTGACTTTCATTAATGTTTAACATGTTTCATTCCCCCAGCATTAGCAATTCAGGCAGGCTTTAGTATTTATAACGAAGGAGGCATGAATCGATGCAAGTCTGCAGATCGCCTCGTCAATACCGTTCCAGTGACCGGTGCGTCCCCTATGCGTAAATCCAATACCGTGAGTCCTTATGGCCAGTGGTTTCCTTGAATGTATTGATGACCGAAGCAGCCAAGGTTGTCTCTGAAGCTCCCAAAAGCTCGACCACGCATAAATCCGAAGTATAGATTAAAACGTATTACAGCAGGCCCGGAGGGTGAACGCACCTAAACTCCGTTTTATTCACTTTTTTTTTTTTTTAAACTGCGGATTAGCCTAGATAGACATTACGGCTCATGATGCCAGCGTTTAGCACATACACAGGCTGGCCGTTAAGCACCAAAAGGGGTAAATGACTGTTTATACAATTCTTCTCCGCACGTAGAAAAGGCTACAACACTTTCCAATCATGTTTATATCAGGTTTACTCACGTTTCTTTGTGCAGCAGCGCGAGTCTCTCTCTTGGTACTTTGAGTCTTTGCGACAGCCTCCTCTTCAGTCCGTCCACGGTCTCCTCCTGGGGCAGGGAGAGCTCGAAGCGTGTGCCGGTGGTGGAGTGGATGTACAGATTCATGGAGGGCTCAGTCGGGACGGCCTCGCAGGACGAAGCCCCGCGACTGGTGCAGCTCCGGGCGCTGGGGTGCTGGTCCATCCGATAACCTGTGGTCAGAGAAGGGGGAGACAAGACGAGCAGAGCCGGGGATGAAGCGGGTGAGGAGGATGGTGAAGCAGGTCCGTCGCTTCGGCTACCGCTGCTTGTTCTGCTTGCAGATCAAAGGCAGCATTCAGATAGCTTTCTCTCTCTCTCTCTCTCTTTCTTTTACTCGCTCTCCGAGAGTCAGAATAAAACACGCAAGTCCGTCTTCTCTCCAGTCGATATCATGAGAATATTCCCAGAGGAACGTCAACTACATATGGCTCGCTTTTCTCTTTGTTTGATCTTTTTCTTTGTTGCCCTTTCCAACGTGCAGCAAAAAGTCTTCCTATGTGCTACATATATGGGGAAATGCCAGGCAGAAACGCGAGTAGGCTATGTTGTCAGCAAAACATGCCATGGACGCACATTTACGCAGGAGGTTACCTTTAAAAGAAAAACTGTGGGAGGTTTAACAAAAAATAAAGAATACAAATTCCACTCTGTGTTTTGTAAGCTTTAGATGAGAAAGCACACGGTCCGTAAGCTGCAAAGCCTCATACGGTTAGCAGTGAGAGGCTCTGCGCTGCGCACACAAACCCACGGCACCTCCAGTGAAATATCGACAATGAACATTGCCACAAAGTATCGCACTTCCACCATCGATAAAATACGCCCACAGCTCACAGCCAGCCCAGCCAATCACAGGAGAGCTCCTTCTGATATCAGCCAATAGCAAGAAGAGATCCACACCCACGTGGAGGGTAGGCGAGTTTAGGCCATTCATTATAAATTCCAGCATAGAAAACTAAAAAAAAAAAACACAAAAAACTGTGCCCATATCACAGTAGCATACAGCAGCTGTGCCTAAACTGAGGTCTGTGGAGCTTTAGAAGCCACTGGAGAGTTTGTTTATACTTTTTTTTTGCTATCACTAACTTAATGAGGCCTATGATTTTTACATAGAGTGTATCGATAAGAACTAACTACCCAGCTAGACTATTTCTTCCATTTTAGCCAAGATTGGAATCTCTCCACTCAAAAGTTTTAATTTGTGCCAGGTCACAGCTTTTATTGATTTGAGGGTCCTTGACGTGGGAACTATGCATTCATCCTTTATCATCTAGGCCTACACAACAGCAAAAAAAGAAAAGAAAAAGTGGAGTAATCAACAGTAGTGTAGGTGTATTGAAATACTTGATCGACCAGTGGTTACACCTTACAATCTAAGTTATCAGATGGACTGTAACATTAATAGTGCTGACGCTATACTCTTCCCCCTGACATCAGCAACATGCAGAAACTAATAAAGTGATCACGTATCTTTGCGTAGGCCTACTATGCAAATGGACAGGGTATTCTCTTCAGGAAGAAGGATGCCGGTTATCTCGCAGTACACATGCCAGTAACAGATAAAGCCAGCGTGTAAAAGTAACATGACTTGATATTTTCCTACGCAGTAGCCATAGTGGCGCTGCACAAGTTAATGTTTTGCCAATTAATGCCTGGTCAGATGGCAAAACTAAGCAGATAAACGTAGGCCTACACACAATTAGGGTCAGCCTGGGGAATGTAACCATACAGGTAGGCCTATCTAAATAGAGTCAGTTCTCCTCTACAGATTATTCCAACACAAGTAGGGGCTTTAACATAATAAAGAAGATACTCGGTCGCCCCCCAGTGGCCAAGGAAGGAACTTTTACCATTACAACTTCCAAGGGATTCATAAGTTTACTTGTGTCTCTTAACGATGGTGGATAGTTCGGACTTTGCAGCAGGCATTTGCTTGCTAGAAAATATGAATTCAGTTGATTTAGCTTCAGGCTCATTCATACAATATGCTTATTATACTCTCAGCATGGTTGTCATTACTACAGTAGGCTATTTAATACGTTGTAATGGTGCTTCTAAACAGACAATACACAGCAACGACTTACTGTCAGACACTAATTATAATTTAGAGTAACAGTGACATTCTCCTGTCGTCGATACCGGCCTTATTAAGTTAATCATGTGCACAGTATTTAAACGGAAGGTGGCTCATCCAATCACTTGACAGCATGCTTTTATCGATCCGTGATTGACTGCTTGTCTCCAATCAATTTCTTAACCTACCAACGCAATACAGCCTACGCCAAAAGGCGGCAACATCACAGATAGCATGCTAAAATGTTCAAATGACAGACCTGGTAGGACTTGACTTGACTTGATATTATAACTGATAACTATAGCTACTTACCAATTATTGTGGCGAAAACTTTCAAGCTTCGCTCAAAAGTGTGTCGTGTTCCAGTCTGTTCCCCCAGCTTTGGCATGTAAAATAAACCCAAACAGTGATAAATCTCCAAACACCTGAATATCCACAAGGTTTTCTCAGTGAATTCTCCGACAGGCTTGTGTGTGTCCAACGTTACGCACTCGACCTCGATACTCCTGACCAATAAGGAGCTGCAGTTGTGTCCTGCGATGCCTCAGCGTGTTGTTAGCACACCGGCGTCTTTCTTGGTAATGAGAGCACAGCCGGGAAGGTGAGAACCTCTTAACAGACTCTTCTCGGATATGGGTGGAGAGTAGTGTTCTTGTTATGTCAGCATGTGATTTAAGGTGGCCTCGTTTCGCTGTAACCGCCTCTAATGTCCGACGTGTTCCGTCGGTGGGAAAGAATGTGCCTACGCAAAAGCCGCAACAGATAAAAATATCCAACTGTGTCAGTGCCGCGGATCTCTCTGAACAGCAGCTAAGGCTTTTAATGGTGCTAGATACTTAAAAAGTAACAAACACGACCAGTCTGTTGTCTGCTACCTTAATAATCTGTTCATGAATTAAACGTTCAGGGCGATATGAGGGGTGTTGCCGGTCTATGACGACACAGAGAGAAATGTCACCGGGCAACAGAGCAGGTAAACACGCTCCATGGATACGACGCCACGTACACCGATAAACAAAAACGTTTCTGGCACGATTTGTTTCTGTGTTTGGGGAAATACACAAGTTGCTGGGGAATTGTATATTTGCACATTGCACATTTGTCAATAAGATAAGTAAAATCACTATTATTTTGCAAGCAAAGCCAGTCTTGCAACTTCACACACAGCTGCCTTTTTATACATGAAGAAAGTAGGCTACAGGCCTACTTTATTACAAATTAAAGTATGCATTCTAATATATACTAAGTAGGCTAAAACTGTCATTTAAATACAGGCTACTTTAAAGTAAATTAACATATGGACTTCCCTGTAGCCTACTGTATATAATATCATTGTTTATTCATTACTGATACTCATAACATGTAAGCAGCAATTAAATGTATCAGCTGGTGGAGGAGCTATTCAATTCTAACCAATTTTTCACACTTTCCCAGAGTTTATGCATCATATTGATTTTAATGAAGTTCATCATATTGTGTCATTTTAATCCACAAAGTATCAAGTACCTACCTACTGAATAGCTGTCAAATAAAGGTAGCTTGGCATTAAAAGTAGGCTACAAAAGTTCCCTCTAACATTTAGTGGAGTAAAAGTACAAAGTATAGTATCCTGAATAATTTATACTTAAGTACAGTACTTGAGTGAATGTACTTTCCACATACTGTAGGTCATAGGGCAACCTATTGTAAAATGCGTGTGTAGCGATTACGTCATAACTTAAATATGTGATAATCATCACAATACCGTTCACCTCAAGGACAAGAGAGATGTTGTGCAATGTGTAAAAGAGAAAAAAAAAACACCTGACTTTGCCTCAGAACACGCTAACATGCAGAAGGCAAAGAACTGTTCTTGCTTCCAGCCTCAGCACCAGGCTGCACAGACTGTCTGTCTGATTACAGAGACACACTCTCCTCCCCATTGTGCAGGGGACGCTGTGCCCCACCAGCATATTATCACACCGTATGAGAACTGAATCATCCTGTGTGTGTGTGTGTGTGTGTGTGTGTGTGTGTGTGTGTGTGTGTGTGTGTGTGTGTGTGTGTGTGTGTGTGTGTGTGTGTGTGTGTGTGTGTAAATGCAGGTGAGATAGAGAAAGCAGAGTTTGTTCAAAAGAAACATCTCCCAGAGACTCCACGGGCAGACAAAGGTCCCTGTCTTTGCCCAGCACCAGCAGCTTTATCTATCTCCATCTCTGGGAGATGCTGACTCAGTGGAACAAAGTCAAAGGAGTCGGTTAAATGCCCTCCTGTACTTGAAACACAACCCTTTTGAGTCAAACCCTGCGCTTTTGAATTAGCTTGCTTCGTAGCTTGTTTTGGCGGGCTTCTAATGGCACATTACGGGCTAATGTGCATTGGCACACATTTGTCAATCTGACCGCTTGAGAGTCAAGTTCTTCTTTCAGGCGTGGGACGGCTTGGCCGCGCTCGTCAGCAGGTCTGGCTGTCAACACAGCTCAGGTCATGCAAAACACTCTGACCTTGTTTGCCTGAACATGACCTTGCAGTTGAGCTGACAATCTGATTTGTGTTACGACAAAGGTGCAACTCTCACTACATGTAATACTGATCACGAGACTTTTCTTGTAAATCGGCAGCTTCTCATTCTCCAGATAATGTGTTTAGGTATTTTGGGTGGAGACCTTCTTTCAGTATGTCATTTGTTTTAATCCACCGTAGCTAGCACAGTATGTCCCCTCATTCTATCTGTGCTAATGTGACGAATCACAATGTGATTAAGGAAAAGAATGGCGTTAATGCACAGATTTGTCATCAGGAAGCCTAAAAGCCAAAGGTTTCTCACTGTGAGCCGCGTGGTGCAGTAAGATGCACATGGGTAAGCCTGTGATGGAGGGTGCAAGAGCAACCCCCATATGCAGCTACATGATAATGCATCACACATACTTCTGGGAAGAGTTTATTGACAAGGGAGGAAGGCAGTGTGGGCGGGTCGTAAACATTTCACATTGGATATCAGATCTGGTGGGACAGAGCAGCCTGCGTGTGATTGTGTGCATGCGTACCCCGAGTTTGCGCGTGCGTGTGTGTGTCTGTGTGTGTCCATGTGCGAGCAACAGCGTGCAAGTTGTTGTGTGAGAGACTGAGTGTGTGGGACATGTGTGGGCGTGTGTGTGTGTGTGGGTGAGCAGCATTCCTATCCATCAAAGTCACCAGTGGGCCGCCCTCTGCCTCGGGAGAAAAATGAACCATGCCCGACACACTCAGCCTGCTGCTGTTGTTCTCCTGCCACCATTTCCTCCCTGATTCACCCTGAGTGGCTGTGAGTGGGACAGACACACCTCATCGAGCCATCGTTCACAACACCACCACAGGAAGCTGACACATAGGCCTGCATACCTGGCATGCTGATACAAACAGCGTTAATTCATACTACTTGTAAATCTGATCAAAAAAAGGAGTGTCTCTCTTTATGAGAGATGCGAGAATTGGACACAAACACCAAGGCACAAGTTTAGTCAATGCACCGCCTGTCTGACACATCATGATACATCATCATTTCATGTCTTATTTTGGACTTAGTGACTACGTTACCTATAGTAACGTAGTCACTAAGTCAGCAGTGAGGATTTACAGTATATTTGCTAATAATATGTTGGATTCATGTTAAGATTTTCAAAACTTTCAAAAATGTACAATAATTTGGAGTCTCCCGTGCATTGACTCTGAGGACCCCCTCCCCCCCCTAGGGGTCCCGGTCCCCCTATTGAAGATCCCTGTCGTATACTACACTTCACACAAATGATGTGATCCTGCATGTATTGACACATGGAGTGATGACACATCATACATGTGCCGACACATTGCATTGTATGATGCGTAGTATAGGATTCTGCCAATGAAATCCACATGCACAGCTTTGTGTCAGTGCGATAAATGTAATACGGTATATTCACACAAAGAAGACATAAAGTCACAGACAAGATACGCCCTTGTGCAAGTCGGTATGGAAATGTGACAAGTGAAAAAAGAATATTATGACCTCGAACCTGGTGTTACAAATGCTGAGAAAATAAATAAGTGAGCAGAATTGTAATGTTTGTGCATACATTTTGCTACAGATACAATTTAGCGTTGACCTCCATAGCTTGAAGAAACCTGGTCACGGTAGTGGCAAATGTAGAGTGGGATCCTTGTTACATTTTGGGATGGACTTCAAAAGGACCCAAGATTCAGGGTAGGGTGAGAAAAAAAAGTCAACAGAGAGCAGAGGGGTGAGGAGTTGAGAGGGAGTGGGAAGGGCTTCCGTGTGGACAGGGCCTCTGATCCCACACCTGCAGACGGAGCCCTGTTTGAAGTTTTGCTCGCTCACCCTCCCGGCTCACAGCACAGATGATTGATGACACATCTCGAGCTCTGCGGCTTTACACACCAAAGCAGACAACGTGCCAGAGAGAGTGTCAGAGCCACGGCCTGAGAGAGAAAGAGAGAGAAAATGTGCAAAACGTGCAATGACAGGAGACAAGAAAAGAAAGTGTCACATCAGACTATGATTTAGTCACAGTCACAGCTTACAGTAACTTCTGAATGTCCAAGTCAGGGACATTTCAACCAGACCCCCTATCCAGTATTGCGAGTCACAACGTTCCCCTGATTTTTGTACTAAAAAACTTTTTTTATGGAAACTTTTCGGGAAGCGAATCTTACGATTTCCACATGTAGTGGTCAATGACTGATGAATGAATCACAACATCAGCTAGGGTACATTCTGTGAAGTTTATACTTCAGCTGCTGCCGAGTGAACGATGACGAAACGCAACAACCTCTGTAGATTAAACTGCGCCCAGAGCTACACTGGATCCTGTCCAAACATTTCACTCAAGTTTCCAGTTCGCTGTATTCATTCTCTACAGTTGGCACATTCATCATATGGCTGAGTTTATGTGTGTGTGTGTGTGTGTGTGTGTTTAGAACATGTTAGCCACTCCATCCCTAGTCAACACATTCCAAAGTGGCAAGTAAAGTTGATGAGATGTACTGTACTTTGTGTACCAAGTGTGTAATCAGAATACCATTTCTCATATCTTGGCTTGTGAATGTTTTGATATTAGTAGTGTGTCGATCAGTGACTTTATCACCGGTCATAGACAGTGACTAAGTTACAGTATGTAATATTTGTCAGTCTTTTTACTCATGTCCATTAAATGTGAAGCTATTGCCAGGAGACGGCTAGCTTAGCTTAGCATAAAGAGTGGAAGCAAAGGGAAACAGCTAGTCTGGCTTTGTCCAAAGTTCAAAAATACGCCTACCAGCACCTCTAAAGCTCACTAATGAATACATTATAGCTTGTTTTAAAAAATATACAAACAACAAGTTGTGATTTTATGGACTATTTCTTGGCCGGGTGCAGTTGTGTTAAGAAGCCTAAAGCCGCCTACACATGATCCACAGTCAAAATTGCGCTGGCTGCGCCATTGTTGTATTGGAAGAGCGGTGGCGACAACTCGGGGGAAGTGCTATCCTTGCCGTGGCGCACCGCTCAAATTTGTCGCCGAGGGCCGCATTCAAAGTTCTAATTATTTCAACTTTGACATTGTTGACAATTCAAGGTGTAACCATAAGCAGAAGCAATGATGACGTATACCTGCGCTGCGCTTTGCCTCTGTGCCTGCAATATGCTCTGCTCCCAACTCGCGGTTTTACCTCTGATCATGTGTAGGCGGCTTGAGTTGCTGGCAGTTTTTTTTTTACGTTTTGGACAGAGCCAGGTTAGCTGTTTTTCCCTGTTTCCAGTCTGTATGCTCTGCTAATCTAACTGCTGTAGCTGTTACTTCATATTTAACGGCATGAGAATGATATTAATCCTCTCATCTAACCCTTGGCAAGAAAGCAAATAAGTGTATTCCCAAGAATGTCAAACTGTTTCTTAATGCAATATTTATAATCACAACCCTTGGCCTGTAGTAGCATAGCAATGTGAATCAGCACTGTGAACTCAGCCTCCACATGGATCCTGTGAGAATGCGATGTACTGTTATGGCTTAGCCTATCACGTTTGTAACAGGATACTTCACACTCCACTCCATATTCAGAACCATTTGTCTCGTTCACAGTCTCCCGTGTGTCGTGACGCTGCACGACTCATAGTGGTGGTGCACCGTAGTCCCAAACCCCAGATCCAGGCCTGTCAAGCACTTACTGCACAGCCTAATCCAAATGGTGTAAATTCAACACCCCCACAAAGTGGACCTGATAATTGCTGCCTTTTACTGAGCCGGTCTGCTCACACTAAAATGCCCACAATAGGACTCAGCCTGGAACTGGGCTGAATGTGCTAAATAAGCTAATGAAATCCACCCACAGGACACAAGCCGGGCACGATAAGAACCTTTATAGCTGTGAAACTCAGCCAAGCTGGGAGAGTGTAAGCTCTATCTGTTTGTTTATTTGTCTGTTTGACAGCCCACGGCGTAGCGCCAGAGGGACTGGTGGTCCGACAAAGGTTAGGTGTCAGCATGGAGTGTATAAAATAGAACAGAACGAGGGAGAGAGAGAGAGGCTGGAGAAAATAGGAGTGAGAGAGTGGAGGAGAGAGAGACTCAGGGCAGGAAGTGTGGGTGGCTGGGTAGGTGGATTTGGCAATGCAGAATGGACTTCTTGCGTATTACTTCTGGTAAAACAACGATATGGCTTTTTGCAATGGCTCTACCCATTCAACGAGTAGTATCAGTTGTAAAAGAAAAAAAAAAAAAGCTCTTTGAGGTCAGCGTGTGTAGAGGGGAAACCAAATCAGTTTAGCAACATGCTGTGATGTGCACCAGTATTCCCAGCACTTTTACACTGAAAGAAAAACAGATAGGAGATAATAGCTGTGTGTGTGGTGTGTGTTTTGTGTGTGTGTGTGTGTGTGTGTGTGTGTGTGTGTGTGTGTGTGTGTGTGTGTGTGTGTGTGTGTGTACAGTACACAGTGATGAAAACCAGATGCAGACATTTCCTTTGTTGGTGCAAGCAAGTTCAGAACTTGCCAAGTCGCCCCGCTCTCCTCCCACACAGTTGAATAGATCCACACACCCACTCCACAATCCCTGCCCACTAATCCTCCTCCATCCTAGGTTTAGGGGTAGCCGAAGCTGCAGGCCAATTCAATCTTGGCTGGTGCTCCTCTGTTTTATATCTCTCCTGTTGTCCTCCTGTTCTCCACCCTTGGTCTTTGCACACACACTCTTGCTTAATTAGTTTTTTCTATCTCTCAATCTGGACCCCCCCCCCCTAAGAGATCCTCCTCTGTTGATTCTTTCTCTTTCTATTTTTGCTTTTACTTTCTCCTTCCTCCTGCAGCAGTGTATGTGCTCCCTACTGCAGGTCTTTGCTCTGAAGTTGATATGCAGTAATCTAATCACTGATAGCGGAGGTCGTTACGGGTCACATGTACGTGCAGAGAGTTGATCTCATCTGTGACGTCGGCCCAGAGGAGCGCGCAGCGGCCTTCCCCCCATCACATTCTCAAAATAGCCCTCCGTCCCCACTGATGACGTCCTCAATTCCTGGCTCCCTCTGGCTCTGCCGCTCCCTTCCCTCTTTTGCTATCTCACTCCCCCCCCCCCCCCTTTTCCTCTTTGCTATCTCACTGTTTGTTTTTCATAACAGCAGTAATTCCATAAAAGAGAGAGTCCATTGTACTTAATGCTGACTGCTCTCTAGCAGTAGGCTATCTCTAACCGTAGGCCTGAAATTTAAAACATGTTCCGTAACAGTTAAAGGACACCACCATTCAGGGTTTTTCTTCAGAATAATGATAAAAATAACATGCAAATGTATGCGGCCTTGCCTGGCCTGCCATTTGCCCAGCACAAAATATTACCATTGAAATGCCACCGTCATTTTGCCACCATCATTTTGGAGAAGAGGTGCATTTGAATACCAACAACAGAATAACACCAAATACATGTAGTCAAATATTTACTGTGTATGGGCTGACTCACTAATATTGTGAAGCAAAATGAGTCACACACAGATCCTGTGTATCTATATAACTAATGATCTGAGGCGAAGCTGCAGTTTAACCCTGTCCACAAGCAAAGCACCGTTTGTTCTGCCATGGCAGCTCCACGAATCACAAGTCGTCATTTTCATAAATGCAGTAAGTGATTCTAAAAGCTGTGACAACCCATGGCTATTTCATTCAGACATTCATGTTTCAGCATTATAAACAATGCCTTTTAACCACATGACTCTCATGATTAGATATGTTTGATGCTAATGCAAGCCAGTACAAAACACATGGTAAACAAGCAGTGAAATCTTTGGTATTCTAACACACATATTGCGAACACACATACCATGCATTTTAACTTTGCTGCTTCCTATACTGTTCTTAAATTTGCAGTGTTGGCTTATAAATTACATATGATATGACTTTGGCTCAGACGACTATCTCCGTAGCTATTGAATTGATTGCCAGGAAATGCTGTACAGACATCCATAGTTCCCCAGAGGATAAATCCATCCATACCCTTCCTGTCCATCATTATCAAGCTGGTCCTAACCTTCCTCAACATGCCTGAAGCTATAACACAGATGATAACTAACTTGAATTTGCTGCTCACTCCACCAGGCTTTGACCTTAGTCATATCTATTCTTTCTGTTTAATGTTACTTGATACAGTCGGCCAACTATGAGGTCATGCATAATTAGTCAGTCGTGTCTATTTACACTGTACCAGCTGACATGTCAGGTGTTGACTGCTTGATAAAGATGTGTTTATCAAGAGCTCACTCGCATTTGTCGCACAAAAGCAAGAATGTGGATAAAAATGTTACATAATCAGACACATTTCTTGGTGGGTTGGCTGTGATGTGCCAAGTTCAGCGGCAGTTTAAAGCTGTAGCGCGTAGTTTCTGTCTCTCCCATGAGGAATTCTAAGTAATGACAACAAAACTGTCGGCGCATCCACATGATACAAGCCTTCCATGATCGCACACTACCCCCACCCCTCCTCCACACAGTTGCTAGTAGCCAAGGAGGAGACGGAGGACTAAAGGACAACACAATCTTCTGAAAATAGCCGTACTGAGAAATACAGAGAGAGCTGTGTGGAGCTGATAGTCTTACTTGGCTTTGTATCAACTCATTTGGCAATGGCTTGAATGTAACAGACGTTCATTAATATAACAACGTTACACACTAAAGCTTTTAAGCGTATTTTGAGACTAGAAATAGGGGAGGAGGCAGTAATTCAATGTGCCATCATAAAATAAAATGTTTTGTCAGGCAATGTCATCAGCAGATCAGGTTCATTTATTCTTTGACCTTTGTTGATGGTAAATGTCTGTCATGTATTACAACTCATGTACAGTATTGCAAGATTTTTCCATTTCCACTTAAGCCGTTGAGTGTGCTAATCAAGGTGGTGATAATTATAAATCCTGTCTGTCTCAATCCAGATAATAAAGGTAATCAGTATTATCTTGGGCTCTTTGAAAAGGACCTTTATGATCCTTTGTTTGATTAAATCATGACTAAGATCATTCACATTACCCAACAGTTTGACTCTTTGCCACTAACAACACGAACACATTGAGTGCTTCCTTCCAACTCCCTTACACTTTTATTGTTAACGTTCATCATGATGTCAACAAAAATCTATATGATTCTTGACCCCTGAATTGGTAGCAGACAGCATACTAATAAATTAAATAAATGATGGTTAGTGTATACTAACGTGAATGACACATTCAGTCATGTTTGTTGTTTAAATTCCTCGGCATTTAGTTGCAGTAAAATGTGTATTTCTATGACAATTCTGCCTAGATATGCTCAGTTATGGCTGTTTTTTTCTTTATTAAAATAATGCAGTTTTATGGTGTTTGTGGGTGCATGTAGCATAGTTTTGTTAAAGCTTTAAAATGCATAGTAAACTATGTATACCACTAATTTGAGTTAGATGAGAAGATTGATCCCATGTTTGAACATTAGAGTGGAATCAATCTTCTCATCTACCTCTCAGCAAGAAAGCAAAATAACATATTTCCCAAAGTTTGTGGTATCAAATTGAATCTTCTCATTTATTGCACTTTAAAGTGTTATTTTAGAGAATTTGCTGGATCTTTGAAAGCTGCGTTCTGATTAAACATACACACATAGAATTGTACTGTACATGTACAACTGTACATAGAGTTACTTCTATACTGGAATCCATCTATCTGACCTTTTCAGAGCCATTCAAAAAGTACTTTGGCCTTCTATTTGGAGTCATGGAACAACCCCACCTCCCAAGCCTCCACGTGTGGAAACAGTCAGGAGCTACATTCAGAGGATGTCTGACCTGGGCTGAACTCACACAAAACACATACACATGCAATAAGAGCAATTTGCTACATGGACAGCATTTTACAACGCAGCAGTCAAAAGCAGGGTCGCGTGGGTTGGACTTCTGCAGTGTAAAGGACCCAGTGTGTAATGCTATAATGTGGACATTTGATTTGTGGTCAATGTCGCAGATGCTGTGAAACTGGAAAATCCAAAGTGGAAGAGATAGAGGGATCAAGGGGGGAGACAGGGCAGGAAGATAGAGCGTAAAGAGGAATCCAGAAGGGGGTCAGTGGGAATCTACGTGGGCATTTCCTCATTGGATAGAGAAGACAACAACAGCATGCAGCGTATTATCTGTCAAAAATGACATGTGTGTATTGTTGCTCTTAGGGAAATAATAGTGCTTTTATACGATAAAATAAATCCTTGGTTGATAAATTGGATGATTATGACACTGTGACAACCCCATCATTAACGTTCTTAACAGGAGCCATGCAGGTTTAAAAGTTATCAACTATATATTTTTTGTACTCAATGACCATTGTAAGCTCTTTTGTTGAACCCTACCTCACCCATGGGTGCTGGCATCCAGGCCCTGTCTGTCAGAGCTGGTCTGTGCGTGCTAAGGGAGTTATTTCTGTCTGCTTTGGGTGTCCTTGTTGGAAACTAGCTTGTTGGCATATTTTCCTATAGTGCCTCAGCAAAGAGGCTTGTGACTATGAAGCCACTATTAGGTGTCAGTCACTCTGGGGACAGAAGCGAGCGTCACCCAGCACAGAAGGCTTAGCTAGACTGGTGAAGGTTAAAGGGGAGCACATTAACACCAGTCATCTTGCAAAGCGTGGCACATGTAATTTCATTTCTATGTTTTGGTTTCCTGTTGTTTCCATCGTAAAGTTTACGGTGTCAAACCTTGACATGGTCTGTTTGCGATGTCCTGGTTTTCGCAGGTGTTATATTTTGCTTTCCAAATGTATTCTGTACGTGTAATATATATAATGATAACAAAGCACTTTGTTCAGATATGATTTGAAAAAAAGTTGTGGGTTTTACTATTACTGTGATGGATTACCAAGAATGGATATTTCTGAGGAAGTTGTTTTATATGCTGTATGCAAATGAGTGATGGTGAGTTTCTCATTGAACAATCCATGATGTAAATATTCAACTACGCTCACTGTGTGCCACCAGACAAATTTCTATAGGCACAAAGACAAGTAGAACAAACTCAAACTTATAAAAACCAAGGTATACCCATTCTGTGTGTTCTTTATAGTCTAATTTGTGTATGACTCAACAGAGTTTTTTTCTTTACATAATGCCACTAGCTGGTTACCATTAGACAATTTTATCACTGTACTGTACATCACTGGGATTTCAAGAAATTCTATCAGTTGGGAAGTTTCAAAAACAGCACAGGTAGCAGAACAGATACGGTGACACAAATGTTACAACACAGCTCAGAGAATGAAAAAGCAAACTCCTTTACACTGTCTCAATTCCTCTTTTGACATGTTGTGGTAAAGCGCACACACACACACACACACACACACACACACACACACACACACACACACACACACACACACACACACACACACATATAGTCACTCCCAACTACCTACCTCATGCCCCCTCTGGCATCACTCATGGTCTGTGAGCTGTTACCAAACAAAAGGTCTTCATCCACACACACAGTATAACATGGCCCTCACCTGTGCTAACCATGCAATTAAAAGGGCAACAAATAACTGACTGCACTTTCATGATAGGAGTGTGTGTGTTCATGTGGGAATGTGTCCGTACGTGCCCAGGCAGATCCAGGAGATGTTTTGGAAACATGGCAGAGCAGCTTAACCCAGCTAAAGGCAGTCTACAGGAAAATGTGTGTGAAACAGTCCCAGCTGGCAGAAAAGCAAACCCTGGGCCTGATGAACATATCATATAGGACTGATGACTGAGTGATCTGAACAGAGGAGGAGAGAGGAAAGGGTTAGCGATCTCTAGGACAGGAAAATTGCGATCATCCAAGAAATGACTAACCCCGCAAAACGACATCGGAGCCAGAGATGGAGACTCTAGCTCAGAGACTTGTGAGCATCTCTGAGCAATCAGACGTCATCTGCAATGAGGGATCAGCTTTTGGTCCCATGTTTGGGAAGAGTCAAGTGTCTGCGCCAGGATTAGCGGCATTCAGCTGGTGCTACTAGCTCCCCGCCTTGCAAGAGCTTTTTCACGACACTAACATGAATTGTTACACAGGTGGCAAGTGTACCACCTGTCTGTCATGGTGGTGATCGATCATCATTAGGTTGTCAGATTATGTACAGCAGTGTTTCACAACCTTTTTTGTCAGATGTACCCTTGCAGCCGTGTCAACTTCTACCCTTTTACAGAGTGCTATAGGAATGACTAAATCCCGCATTTTCACCTCCTTTACCCTTGTCTCAAAGTCAGTGGTTTTTTTGTTAGATGCCTGACATATCTGTGGCCCACAATTTCAACTGTCTCAGTTGCAAGTTGCAGTCACAAGACATAACAGGCCAGCTAATTACTTAGTAGTCCAACAGCAAGATTAATCCTTTTACTTCCTTCGCCTCTGCCATGATCGCCGTAGCAGCTGCCGAACCCAGTTCAGTTGCCAGCTTGACTGGCTCCAGTTCTGGCACAACACCGGCCCTCCCAAACAGTAATCCCATTCGCCCCAGGCTTGAAAGCTCCCAGTCCTGACAGCACGGCTAACTGAGCTAACTAACTAACGGCAGCTACAGTTAGCGGTCAGCCTTACTTTAACAACAAGTAAAGCTTTCTGTCCATAAACTGCAACTTGTAGAGTTAGAATGATATAGGCATCATTCTCCCTATTACAAGTCAGTGTAGCATCAAAATGATTTTTAAGCTGTTATTTTAAGGTAAATAATTATGCAATGTTGCTTTAAAGCATGCAGCTTAGCATCATGTGCTATTTTCCGACATGTTCTTTGAGAATACTTCTGAGAAACGCAGGGCAAATGTAAAGCCAGACTGAAGTGAGCCTCTTCATCTGCCTCATGACTAAACATAGATCTATGCACACTGTCAGCAGGGGCATGAAAGGCCAAGCTGCTCTCATCACATTTCCTTGAAAAGCACCATGTATGCATGTGTGTGGCTTGACCATGACACTCCTTTTAATATCTCCAGTTTCTGTCTGCACCATCTTTGTCTCAAAAGCATTGCTTGCACCCTCACACAAACCACCACCCTACTGATGCACTCCTCCGAACCCTCCCCCCACCCCGGCACGTCGAGTTGGAATGCCAAACAGTCCCAATGCCCATTGTCAGCAGCTTTGGGGAAAGAGATATTTTACACATCTGTCCCGGCCAAAGTCAGCTTCACGTCATATTTTCTCATTTACACACACACACACACACACACACACACACACACACACACGCACACACACACACACACACACACACACAAACAACAACCTTCACTCTTTATTCAATCTTTCTTTAATTCTGCTAGCAGTGCTTTTTGTTGACAGCTAGCGCTTCCTTTAGTTTTCATTGATCAAATCTGCTAATTAGAGATTGAATTGACAATAAAAAGGAAGAGTGGATGTTTTTCTTTGGTAATGTGTGATTAAGTAAAGATCATCAAAGCATTGCAAAACTAGAAACAGACCGGGGATATAGAATAACTCAAAGCATGATTTAAGCAAATCTGCATTTTTTTACTTTTATTGCTTATGTAAATCTAGGACATGGAAGAAGAATGTGTCTTCAACATCTGTCAAAAACACAAACAAGAACAGCTTCATGTTTTATGGCTGCATACGTGTATATTTATATTGAGTTCTTTTTTGACTTGTTATTTTGGTGTAGAAACAATTTAGGTGGTAGATATGCAGTAATCGCACCATCCATGTGTATACACATGGTAATTAAGCCTATAGATGAGTATAGTGGTAGTTTTTTTTTATACCAGCATGTTTTTAAATTAACTGCTCATTTCTGTGTGAATATGCATAGGCACACACACGAGGACGGAAAATCACTCTTCTCCTCTCCCACAAAAACACTCCTGCAATGATTACCTGCCTTGCCACTCAGGGGCCATTTGCTGTTACCACAAAGCTGATTATCTCACCTCTACAGCAGGCTGTGTTTGCGGCTTTGCGATTTTCTCCCAAATGCCCACACTGCTATTTGTAGAAATGTTACCTAGCTGGCACAAGCTGAAATATGTTTGTGTTTGTGTGGATGTTTGCGTCTGGGCGAGTATTTGCGGCGGTGCTTGGCTCTGTGTGTGTGTGTGTGTGTGTGTTGTGGCGGGTGGGTGGGTGGGTGGGTGGGTGTTTGTGTGGAATGGAAGGCTGTAAGGATGGAGCGATGGATGACACAAACAGGGCAGAGTGGTGGGAGGCTGGTGTCAGGGCCCTACTCCTACTACCAGGCTGGATGCAGTATCTGACAGCTGACTGAGAGTCTGCAGGCCCCCTCTTTACACAAACCCACCGAAAGGTCAGCACTTCAATCATCTCCATTCTCTGGATGCCTCTCTTTCTCCCTTACCGCTGCAGAGCCTCAATTCGGCCCCCCTTGATGCACACTTAGCCGTGCTTGACCATAGCGCACAGGTCGAAATGTAGTTTTCACACACAGTAAAGCAGCCCCAAAATGATGTTTGTACAATGTGACATCCACAGTACATTAAAGTTGCAAGACAGATGATGATGTGCGCTGGATAATATATGTAATTTTGCTGCACTTTGGTGTGTGGAAAATTGCCATCCCCCAAAGTCATAGCTGGCTCATTGCTCTACGCATTTAAATTTGTCCAGATCTTTAATTTCCTCTTAGTTCTGTCTTAGGTCTCTAATTTGCATTCACACTTCACCAGGCACTACTGTACCACCTGCCACAGGGAAATATTATTTAACATGACAAGACTAGACAGGCGTCAAAACAGCAGCACAGACAATTAAAAAAGCAGGACAAACAACATGTTCAGACCATTGCAAGAGTTGTTTTTCCTGCTGTCTGATCGAATCATAACATGGCATTACTTCCTGTTAATGAGTAATGCAATGTGTGATCTCATACCTTTTGTTTCAATCGAAAGTATCTTGATGTATTTTGAGTCAGGCGCCCGTTAAAAAAATGTGTGTCAACTGTCACGTCGCCGTTTCATGCATAACTCCCTTATTATTCACCTATTACACTGATAACCATGCCTGATAAATTAACAGGTATCTCAATGCTGTCAGCTGCATGAATCATCATTAACATGAGGAGTGAAATGTCAACGGGGGTCCACGTGAAGTGTCCCAGGATTTCATGAGGCTAACAAGAGCGTTGATATAAAAGAGATGAAGAAGATTTTGGTTTGAGTATCTACTGAGAGACTCTCACGGGTGTTTCAAGTCTGATGAGGTTAAAGTCACTCCACATCCCGATCCATACAGCCGGTGACTAAGCCTGTATCAAGATGCTCTGAAGGCAGGACATGCATACAGGAAAATATCACGCTGTCACAGCCAGTGTGTGTCATGTTGGAGCCTCTGCCAATACATAAAGAAAATGTTGTGCCTGGATTCTTTCCATTGGCTTTATGATTCATTTTATTGCCCACCGCATGACTGTGAGCTCTTACCGTTACAGCGACAGATGCCTGGGCACACGCCTAACTATCCCTTGGTGACTTTATGAAGGAAGAAGCTCAAATCTATTACCAATACTCTGTTTTTTACTTAATCTTGTCTTTGTTATGCACATTGCGTTTTTGCTTCAGGCTGCCATTTTCATAAACAATTAATCTTTAAAATAAAAATATATATATATATATTTAGTTCAGATAAAATGTCAGAAAATAGTGACAAAAAGCAGATTTCCCAGAGCTCAATGTGCACCTCCAGATCAGACTGATCTCAATAAGTGGCGTATGTATGACACGCCAATTCGCATGCCATTTTGTCGTGTTATCAAGACGCATAATCGCTTTTTAGCGTGTTTATCAACACCGTTTGGCCTCCACTGACTTACATTACCTTGCGATTGCGTGTCAATTTACGCCGTAGCGAGTAGTATGAAAGCCCACAAATCCACATATGGAGGTTTGTTGGGGTGGTGGATGGGTCAAACAACACAGGACTTTAACCCAGGAGACCAGGGATCGTGTCCCGCGTGTCATGTTTCCTAAACCCAACCATCTCTTTCTGCTTTTCCTAAACTCAACTGCCCGAAAAGTGTTGTTAAAAAGCTAAATTATGTCTGCGTCTTGATAACACGCCAAAATGGCATACGAATTGGTGTGTCATACATACGCCACTTATTGAGATCAGTCTGCAACCACTGTATACGGCGTAAACATACACGTGGATAGCTGCTCAAAATTCAACTCGCTGTATACGGCATAGAAGTACACGCGGATAGCTCAAAATGTGTACAGATAACACGCCACTTTGGCTTGAAAGTGGCGTGTATGTTTTACGCAAAGTCATGATGTCACATTGTCCAGATAGCTTATTTGACCAGCGCTGAAACGATAAGCCCATTAATCAATTAGTCAAATGTTGTGGATGAAGTCATTTATCAAGAAACTTAAGAGTCTACAGACATGCTTGCAACTATACGAGGCTGTACTTTGGCACAGCGGTGCTAAATGCTAACATACTCACAATGGCAATGTAATCGTGCTGATGTACAGCAGGTACTGTATGGTTTACCACGTTAATCATCTGCAGCATGGGTGCCTGCTAACATAGTAACGAGCACTAAACACAAAGTACAGCTGAGGCTGTTGGGAACGTCATTATTTTCGCATGCAATTGCTCATAAAACACAATCTTTAAAATAGTTGAGAGATGAATTGGCATCAATCGTGTTGCAACACTAGTGTGACCAACAATCAAAACGCCACAGATATTAGTAGTCAGAGATGAAACAGTGAAAAACAGCTTGATAAATGGCATGACTAGTAAATCAAATATTGTAATTGTTGAGGATTCATTTTGGTGTTGATCGATGAATCGTTTTCTAACCGAAACCACGACATGTTTTAAACATAAAATTGTTCAGCTGCTGGTGACACCAAATACATTTATTGTTGTGGCCTCTTTTAAAGACAGAAGAATACACAGCCCCACTATCATTTCAGAACTGACATCATCTTAAATGATGATGATTCACATGGGCTGGTCTTTATTGCTGCTACGGTCGACTCCGTAAATATAGCCCAATGAAGCTCTGACAAAGCTGGGAGCCGCTTTGTGTTAGAGTACCACTCAAAGATGACACCATGGATTGTCATAGCGTGCATCATGTTATTCACTCCCGGGTGCAATCTTTTAATTACAGTACATGGCCATCCATGGGAGATAGACAGTGACTTATTATCGCAGGCCTCATCTTCCCTGATACACCCACGAGTGGCTCTTGAGTAAGGGCTCTCGCTGGATACTCACCGTCCTTTATCAATGTACAGCACTCCATCACTTCTATATCGCTGTACAGCACTTCAGCACTCGGGTCAGACAGTTCGTTGGAGACATTTACTTCATTAGGCAACTTGATAGTTCCTGATGGAAACAGCTGGGGCGGAAATGCAAAATCCTGATGCATTTAGTGATTCATCTCTGACTCATTCCTTGTCACTAAAAAATGCCTGCTATGACAGTTTAAGTCTGCCAAAAACTAAATGTGGATGTGCCACAGGCCTAACAGACTTGTTTCTTAATCACAGTATCTTCTTTTCCAGAAAGGTTGGAGCGTCCTGACCTTGCATTCTCTTGTTTTAGCTACATGACTGGGATACAGGCTGGGAGAACAGAGCGCAAGTGTGGCCTTGCAAAGTGCGGAAGCAGAAAAAAAGAGAATGGGATAGAGCTCGGTTTCAACATCCCCTATCATAAATCTGGATTAAAGAAGTGGTGGTTTTGACAGGACCGTTTCATCTCGTCTGTCTGAAGTGTTACTCACAAGTCTTCAGGCCCCCCCGAGGGCTGAGTGATGAGTGAGTGTGGTGTTTGTGTGTGTGTGCAGCTGGGACAAGAAGGGTTTGATGAAAGAGACACACAGATTGAAAAGGAGAACAGAGAGCAGGATATGTGAGAGGTGTTGAGTTGTTTTTTTTTTATTAATGGATGCTGACCTAAGAAGTCAGTCTGCAAGTCTACACAGCACATGCGTTAATCAGTGGAAAGAGATTTCAACAGTTATGAAACACGCTGTTATTAGTCTGATTACATGTACTTTCTGTAGGCAATTGTACTCTATGAATTGCCCTGTTTTGAAGTGAGAAGTCACATCTTAATGCAGACGATACTGCTTTAGAAAACAAACAAGTAGCAGTCATGACAGCATTTCCGTGTACACCCCGATACCTCAGCTGTACTCACATTTGTTTAAAAGGCCCTCACGAGTTTTGACATTCAAAATAAACCGGTTGCGGGTTTTTTTGCTCTGAAAGCCTAGAGTCAGCACGTGAATGAGGTCAGCGCCTCCTGGAGTGCGTCTCAGCTAAAAACCTGTACTTATGAAACAAGAGAACGGCCCCGCTTTCCACAGGATGGGCAGCGAAGGACTTTTCCTGGCTTTGTCAATGAAGCCTGAGATCACAACAAACGAGCACTGCCGACACATTTAAATCAAGGCAGTGACTCAGGGTTCCAAATAACTCAAATTCACCAGTGGGCTTGCAACAGTAAAGGGTGACTAAGCTTCCACCAGATACAAAAGCTGATACACAGCAACATAATAGTAATATTAAAAAAAAGGATCCTTCTTTTAAGGAGCTCCTTCGAGGGAAATCACATTCATCAGTGGTTATATGACAAATACCATGACAGTTCCTTCACTGAAACTGGGGTTTGACGAGAAACAGAATAGAAATCTGATTATCTAAAATGCTCTTGTACAAATTATTGTAGATATCTGCTGCCACCATGTGGCAGAAACATCCACTACATAGCAAATAAACTGGCACATTTGGGTTGACTTTTCCACCTGACATGACAAGTCTGCTCAATGAGAAAAGCCTCCTGAAGAAAGTGTGCGATTGCTGTAAATCATGCTAGTTAGCTTTACTTTTGTGCAACACACTTTTTTTTGGCATTTGGTGTTTTAAGCCCCCAATATCATCTTCCTTGGGAGGCACTAGGATTAGGCAATGGTTATGGGCCTTGAAATCGACGTTGGGGGCTTAAAACACCATCGAGCACTTGTTTCCCTCCGTTTACAGTAGGTGAATTATAAAACTCTCTGGGAGTGTATTACACTTTGTTGTCTTCGTGCATTGAAAACACCACATACGATCATTGAAGAGCAGAGAGAGGGCAAGATTTAATGAAAACACCACAACCTCCACCAGCAGGTATTTCCTAATAAATTTATTTTTGTAATTTTATCCACTGTACAAAGCAAGCATGGAATCTTCTGGACACTGACGTGACGGAGCTGGAAACACAGATTGACCATTCATTTCCATCAAAGAAACACAAAAGATTACCTAGAGGAAAGAAACACAGCAACTCAAGTTTCAGGAATACAATACATAACAATGAAAATGACTAGTACTTGGATTTTCAAATTCTATTAACAACTGTGAATACATGCATACATTATCCTGTTGGATTAATCTAAATGACATCTCTCTAACAATCAGATCATGGTGCAGCAGCTGAGAGGTCGTACCACAGGTCTACTCCAGAGCCTTGACGATGGCCTCGTTGGCCTCTATGCTGATCTGAACTTCTGCCCTCGCTGCCTCGTCAGATGTGCCGGCCAAGTCAGACTGGGCCTTCTCCAGGTTGGCCTTGGCAGCCTAATAATAGATGGAAAAATAGAGCGTGCAACAACGAGAGGCAGAACAGGAAAGTAAATGATAAAGCCAACAATTCAGGTTAGTTTTGTTGCGACATTAAACACATCCTCGTCATGTTACCTACTAGAGAAGGCTCAACCAGGCCGATTATCCGGTTACTCAGCAAAATCATAGGCAGGAAAACAGCCAGCAAAGTAGGGCCGGGCAATATATCGATACTACATTGATATCGTGATAGACTAGATATCGTCTGAAATTTTGGATATCGTAAATGGCTTAAGTGTTGTCTTTGTCTTCGTGGTTTTAAAGGCTGCATTACAGTAAAGTGATGACATTTTCTGTGTTAGCTCTTCTGTTGTTTTTACCTTTACCCACTTAGTCATATCGACATTGCTGAAGATTATTGATCTAAAATCTCATTGTGAAGATATTTTGTTAAAGCACCAATTGCCAACGCTATAATATCGCCACAATACCGACATTGAGGTATTAGGACAAGAATAAGCTTTTCCCACAATTCCATTTGGGTAATAACTAACAGTAATGTAAAAGTCAGAAAAGCAAGGCTGAGCAACGAGTCAAAAGTGGGGAGTAAGACAAGCGGGGAAAATCCCCACTGCCTCTTTGCTCTGAAAGCTCCATTTGTCACAGTAGTGATTAGAAAGGAGAAAATGCCAAACATAGCTGGAAGTTAAAGGTCTCCCAGTAGGGATTTGACACATCTGCTATAACTCAACAGTGACTGACCTTTCCATCCTTATTAACAGCGTGGGCGCATGTGCATTTCCACTGCAGAGTGGAAGACAACGAGGGGAAAAAATAAATAAAAAATAACTAATTTACTGCTATGAAGTAAACTCGTGACAGTGACACTGGCACAGCCCCAAGGTCTGAGACACACCTCGGTGGCGAGTGCATAATAACGCAGCCTAGCATTAACAAGACTGACATTATACGTACAGACAAAATAATCTGTGAATGAGCAAGTAGTAGAGAAGAATAATAAGATAAGGAAAGCAGGCTGCCTGGCAACAGTAGTAAACACATCCATGTTAAAACACCGACGTACCGCAAAACATAACATGCATCTACTCTAATCATTAACGTGACTGTTTATCTCCGAAAAATGACTGTCTGCCTGTAACACTGTCAAGAACACTCTTTACAAGAAGCTGTATTTTTAGCTTTGATAAAACGATCTCTCGTGTTTTTCCACTCTCTCCAGCAAAATGGTTCTTCTTTTCCCAGTGTGGGGTGTCTTTCTAAACACATATTTAAGGCTGTTTGACTCCCTGCGGTCTGTACATGAACAACACAGAAGTTTGTACAGACGAACCTGTTCTTCCCAGCCAACCGTGTTGAACTAAAAGTGCAGCGGGCGTGTAGTTACAAAAATTCAGGAGGTGCACGACCACGCGGCAGCTTGCGGGGCCTTCGCGCTGGAAACGACAGCCGTGGTGACGTCATTTTATGGCGCGCGCCCCTCGCGCCGGGAACACCGCGGCTACCATGAACCTAGCTTAACCAGGGTCACCATCCAGCAATTATGCATGCCTCAACACATCGGATATGGCCACCCATCACACAAATCTCACTCAACAAAAGAAAGATCCATAAAGAATGGACTGACCCACACTAGACTGACATCGTGAAGACATCATTTGTCAACACTTTTGTAGTCCCTTCGAAATGTTGAGTGAAAAGAACAAGAAGACAGCTCTTCAAATATGTCAAACCTTCCAAATGTGACAAAGCAGATGTCTTTTTTTAGAAACAACACGCAAACAATCTCACCGTATGTGTGACATAACTTGTCCTCTCTACACAGCTTGGGACAAGAATGTACTTCACGTTACTGTGAAGGAAATAAACTATAATTTGGAACACACAAGTCCCAATAAGTCGGCTTGTTCCTTAAATACTGGAATTCAGAAGGCTATGTTGCTACTCAGTAAATGCCACAAATATTGATCACGAGCAATTATGGCTACCTCATTAAAAATATGTAGTATTAGATCAAATCTGCAAAGATTAATTGATTAGCTTTCAACTATTAAATTCGGTTCGAGTCATTTTTTATGAAAACAAAATGTAAAAAGTCTGATTCCAGCTTCTTAAATGTGAATATGTTCTAGTTTCTTCTCTCCTCTGCGACAGTAAACTGAATATTTTTGAGTTGTGGACAAAACAAGACATTTGAGGATGTCACCTTGGGATTTGGAAAACAATGATCCACATTGTCTGGACCAAACAACTAATCGTTTAAATTGAGAAAATAATCAACAGATTGATCGAAAATTTAAATATTCATTGATTTACTTTTGAACGGGCTACTTATAGAGTGAGGGAAGATATTTTCATAAGAGTGTGGGGCTCCTTTTGGATGTAATGGAAGAAATGTCTTCTATTACATCCTGGTATAATTATAATTGGTAGGCTTGGTTGGGGCTGGGCGATATGGAGAAAATCAAATATTACGATATTTTTTACCTAATACCTCGATATCGATACCGCAACGATATCGTAGTGTTGACTATTGGTGATTTCACAAAATATTTACACAATGAATTTTTTTGATAAATAATCATTAGTAATGTGGATATAATGACTAAGTGGGTCAAGGCAAATAATAGAACAGTTACAACAGTCTGGTAAGTTCAGAAAATGACATCACTTTACTGTAATGCAGCCTTTAAAACCAGGAAAAAGACAACACTTATGCCATATTAAAATATTAGGATATCCAAAATCTAAGACGATATCTAGTCTCATATCACGATATCGATATATTGCCCAGCTCTAGGCTTGGTAACTGGTTCTTTCTTCAAGGCATGTTTATAGTTTACTTTTTAATACAGTTTGTATTGTTTTTGTTTATTTTTATTTGTTTGTATTCCTCGTATTGTTAGGTTCTTTTTGTGTTGTCTACAGCTGTGTCTGATTTTGAAATTGTATTCAATGGCTGACCGGTGCAGCCTGAGTTAACTTCATCAAAGAGGGGAAGTATTTGGGTAGTAGTCAGATTTCTATGACTTAACCCTGTGTTGGAGTCTAAGGGATGCTTCTGTTTTGTGTTGTATGGAGAAAAACAATTGGTGACAAGGAACATAATTGTAAATGGAATGTCGTAAATTTCTGGAACATCTGTTGTCCTGTCAAAATATCAATAAAATAAAAAAAATAAAAAACACGGTTCATGTTATTGTGCACTCTCCTATTTTTTGTATTGATTTTTCATTGTGATGTTTTTGTAATTGATGCAGCAAGTAATTACATTTAGCTGTTCCATTTTGATGACTACACAGAAGTGTCTTATGAGATAACTCAAGCTAAAAACGTGATCGTCTTGCCCTCTCGTGTTTAAACAATGCAAAATACCACGTTGAATGTAATTGCATGGATATTAGACATTGGATATTAGGCGGCATGTGAACTTGTGCTCCAAATCTGCAATGCAACCCTTTTATCATGACACTCCCTGTCAATCCTTTTTTTTCTCATGGGTGGACTAATGTAGGCTACACAAAAAGCAACCAATTCAGTAGCGCAGAGAGGGCTGAACGACAGGGGAAATCTATTAAAATATGCAGAATTATATAATATGATTTTGATAAATTGATTTCTTCATGTAGTAAAAATCTAGATTCAAAATCTAGAAAGTGTTTGTAGACGAAATAATTAACGGTTAACAGCGAGTAAAATACCTGACCACAAACATTCATTCAACAATCCTGTGAAATCAAATATTGGTAAAATATATTCGTAATATCTATATTTGGTCATAGTGCCCAGTCTAGTATTTATGTGAGCGGAGTGATGTTGACATTATACTCACAGCAATGTCCAGCTGGTCCAAAGCAACAGCCTCCTCACATAGCAGTTGCACTGAAGAATCAGCGTTGACTGTTACTGACCCACTGCTCACTATACACACACACACACACACACACACACACACACACACACACACACACACACACACACACCAGTGTAACTACAAATGCCAACATATAGCCATTTAATGTGTTTTTTTTAAACAAAGATTAATATTATTTTGCTAGCATTACAGCTACTGTAGCTTCCATGAGTCTAAAGCACAGACAATAATGAACACTTATTTCAAAGTGGGGGAGAAATTTGGTGTACAAGATGTACACTAGCTTCTTTAGACTAAGATTTTAGGACTAGTCAAAGCGGATATTGACATTTGAATACTGAAAAAAAAAAAATCAACTACTGTAAGAATATAATAGGCTGATATAATATTTTGGTTTGCTTTTTAGTGCAACAAAGCAGTTTGGGCTATTATTTGCCTACACAAACATGGCACTGTTAGGAGGAATCACAATGTAAGAATTCATTATTCCTTTTAGCAGCAGGAAAATGTAGTCGAGAGTAGGCCTGACCTTAGTCATTTACGTTCGTTTTCATAATGCAAAACCTTACCAAAGTATTTGGCAGAGGAGCCGTCGTCACCGAAGACTGTGACAACACCGGGCCGGAGCACCTGCAGGGTGGGTACGTGAGCAGGAAGGATACCGAATGCACCAGTGAGTGTGGGCACGTCAACCTGTTTCACGCTGGCCTCTTTGAAAAACACCTGGAGAGCAGAGACAGGGGATGGAGGGATACATTCACTGATTTATGGACAGTGAACGCGGCAACAGTTCAACAACAACTGATGCCTGATCAAAGATGCAGCTGCCAAACTGTAAACTGTAGAATTTGGAATAGAACAAAGCACTATCAATAGCCATTAGAATACGGGTCGGAGAGAAACGTATATTCAATTGCTCTGTATGTCTGGCACATATTGCAGAATTGACAATAAAGTTGACTTGGCAATGATACAACCACTGTCTGTCACCTTAACATTGACTTTTTATGAAACATGGTGCATATTTTTTTTATTGGATTAAATGCATCGGGCCTGCAGCAGCATGTGAGGTAGACATGCAGCACTGTGTGAAACTGGATTTAAATCTGGAGGAACAGTTGACTGAATGAATCTCAAGGTTAGAGAGCTCTGCATTTAGCTAACACACTCTTGCAGAGGGGCAGTTTCACAATGGACCTCAAACTAACACACATTTGAAAACAAATGTGCAGAAAGTCCCCATAGAGGTAGTGATCTGGAAAAGAGTGGTGCCGTTTCGCAAAGTATACTTTGCCACACTGCTGGTCAAAGACAGTGAATGACAGCTAGCTTGGCCATCGTTAGCAAACTAAGCTAACGGTAAAGCCTTTACTGACAGTGCAAGCTTTTGCGTTGAGCCTGAACTGTCTGCATGCGTGCAATGAATACAATACTATTCGTAGCAATGAATACAAAACCATGCATTAGTACAAAATTGCTAAATGACACGGAGGCGGACATTTCTGTAGCGTTGCATTTTACCGAGAAACTAAATGAGACAGTCTAGCTAGCTGGGCCCGAGAAGCCTCGCCAATAACGTTAACGCTAAAGTTAGTTAGCTAGCTAGCTAACATCACCTGTGTCGGGGAGGCGAAAGTGAAGGACATCTGCGGGGAACCGGAGACGGCCTCGGCGTAGGAGCGAGCTTGCCTCAGCACGGGGAGAGCACGGCGGAGAAATCTGGCTGCCATCATGTTTGAAAATCTGATTTGATTTAAGTTCAAGTGAATGACAGAGACCCTCAAGCCCTTGCGTGAAGGCAGTTGGTGTGCGCTTAGTAGTACAAGGACGTTGGTAACCTACCCATAAGGCTTTACGGTGGCGCAAAGGATGCAGGGTAGTGTAGTTTGTTTAAAAAACAGGCGTGCAGTCATCGTTCAGTACCAACCCGGTCTCCTGGTGACCCCTCGGTAAGGTTGAGGTTGCTTGATTAAGTGAAAAATGAGTTGTGTCTGTGAGTTTTAGTCGGTAATATATTATCTTGTCAAGTGTAAGTAGCGTTACTATCATTTTCAGTTAAACAAACGTAGTTTCAGACACAGCCAAACTGTGTCTGTTTCTGCTACTGAGTCGAAAATACCTTTCTGTTTTCATTCTCGCGTTACATAGGAAAATGTTAGGGTGGAACATTGGGGGAAGAGTAGCGCATTTGGAAAACGTTATCTCCCACATTTACTGTTTTTCGTCTATGAAGGTACTGGGCACACACGTCACCAGATGGCGCCAAAAGCATGATATGCTACCAGACCAGTATACTACACACATAGGCAACAGGACCCAATAGTCTGGTCCGGGACCAAGTTTGTGTTGCTCTTTTGTATGCAACTTGTATGCGTCACCATTTTGCCACACCTGTAAGCGAGTGACTCCACCTACTGTAAAATAAATCAATGAACAAAGTGAAGAGCACAAAAGAGTGTATAAAAAAATGTAGCCTATATTTAACGAGGGGAATGTAGTTTGCATTCACTGAAACACTCATGCTTCCCTGACACTGTCTGTGAGGACTGACTGAGCATTACCAGGGTAATTTGGAGAAAAAAACAAAACTCTTCTATAACTCAGCTTTACATCATTCCTTGCGTCACGTGGTGCGCCTCTGACTGGGTGGTGGGCGTGTCTTAAACAGTGGGGTTTCATTCATAAATACTTTTAGCTTTAAAATCCACATTAAAGTGTCCACAGAAGAGTTTCGTGTTATTGGCTTTGCCCTTCCACCCCTGCATGGACCCGGCCAGCTGAGTAGGTGAGTGCTACCTTTGCTGCATGCCTGCTCGTCTGTTTGTGCAGCCAATTCCAATCGTGAGCTGCCTTCTCTGTCGGTGTCACCGGACTGATGAAAATCATGCGCCTGTGAAATATCAAGATGGCATATTTATTAACCTTGCTGCGCTGCTCGGAGTGTACGTTAGCTGCTTTTCATCCATTTTTAAAGTTGACTAATTCATTTCATCACATTACGTGATATGTGATTTTGTCTCCTTGCAAACGATGTTATCACTGATAACTTATCAGCCAAGCCTTAGGAAACAGCTGCCAAAGACGAAGCTCATTATTTTGATCCGGAGGGGGGGGCATTGCTATAACGTTACTGAGCATTAAGAAACCGGGTGCTTTGGTCTGATGTGCAACAATTTCTCATTTTTCTCAGGTTATTACAAGGTCCAAAATCATCCATTACAATTCTACGCTGTGCCATGGATGTAGGCTATTGTAGTATTAATGGGAAGAAATATAAGATGAGCGAAAACGACAACCAGTAATGCAGCTGGCATAGATAGACGGAAATTTGGTTAAGCATGGCTGGATAAGCCATTGCTGGGACACCCATGTCTTACCATCTGCTTAGTAACCAATCAATAGAGCAATATTCAGGGTTTGCAACACCATGGAAGTGAGCAATTCTCAACAAATTACTAGGCTACATTCCTTTTATAGCTTACTTTTCTTTTCTTTTCTTTTTTACAAAGATATGGTTATTTCTCATTATATATATTTCTTAAAGCCTGACAGCAGAGGAAAGGTGTAGACTGCCTGTCATTGTAATCAAACTGTAATATTGCATTTAAGGAATATAGTGAGGCAGTTCTAGCTTTCTTAATATCGTAAGATCTCTTTAAAGAACATGTTCTAATGTTTGGTGTCAATCCTTGTAATGAAACAGTATTTTTCTATGATCGTCACTACTGAATTATACTGACTGTATATGGAAGCCGTGTCAATGATCTTTGAAGTTAGAGCATTTGTTGAATGCAGACACTTATGTATGCTTTATTGTCATTACATAAACAAAACGCAATTTGGTCTGGCAGCAATCCCCTCATCTTAGCATCATATGTATATGAATAAGTACAAACATAAATAGTAATATATGTATATATATATATATATATATATATATATATACACACATATGCAATGTATCTGTATGTATATAGAAATATAAAGAGTCATACATACATAGGCCTACACAGAACTACACTGAGTATATTTAAATTACAGTGACCAAATCAATATCAGACAGAACAAAACCACAGATACATATAAAAGTAACGTCAAACTAATCTACGCAAACTGAATAATTAACCAATCATTGTGCCGTATGTTTGTTATCAGCCATGCAGCACTGCCGTCCTGTTGCTCCGAGGCCAGTGGGCCAGCCCTGAGGGGGAACAGTGCTGCTCAGGCTCAGTCACCTGGTTGGGCTGAGGTGGCTGAGAGGATGCAGCAAGGGAGCTGAGGAGGAGACTCCTGAGCCACAGCCTGACACACACATCCAGAGCTGCTGCTGCTGCGCACTGCCCTCCATCAGGGTAAGACGCTGGGCTGATAGAAAGCAGGATGTGGTACAGTACTGCAAAAGGAAAGCATTCTGGTCACAGCCTGATGTGTTTCCTGTAAGAGCTTTTCATGCTTGGACAGTAGTCTGCAGGGAAGTTAGACAGGCTGCCAGCAAACAGCTCGGGCAATAGCTTACAGGTTGTGGTGCTGAAGTTGAGTGCTGCAGTGACTGCTCCTACCCTGCTGGGTGAGTAGATCTATCCAGGGTATGTGTGTGTGGGCGTTTGGTGCAGCAGTAGCTGTATTAATGGCTGATCTGTAAGAGCAAACGCATAGCAGCAGTCGTAGTGGAACTCAGTTGCTACTGTTTAGTGTGTGTGTGTGTGTGTGCGTGTGTGCGTGCGTGCGTGCGTGCGTGCGTGCGTGCGTGCGTGCGTGCGTGCGTGCGTGCGTGCGTGCGTGCGTGTGTGTGTGTGGGAGGTAGATAGATAGAGAGAGTCTTCAGGCTGATATGGAATTATGGGTGATGATTTACAGCCAATATGCTAGCATTTGCATCTTCTGTGGGATTCAACACACACGCCGTACACACATACATTTGGGTTCTGCTGCTTCTTGCTGTCTTTAATGGGTGTTTAGATGCAACAAGATCTTTCTGCTGCAAAGGGCATCTTCTGTCACATCCTACAGTGTGTCATTGGACTTCCGACATCAATAATGGACAGCAAAGCCATTCTTTATTCTCTGAATTCAGAGAAGTTCTGTTTTTATGTTTACACGTGCAGTATGTTTGTGGATTTATTGACACAGATATAATGCAGTATCTCTGGTGGCTGACTTTGTGTTTTGATGAACTGCTCCGGTAACAGTCACTTCCTCTGTGTGTTTGTGTGTGTGTATGTGTTATCATCTCAGGGGGACTCTCTAGTTGGCCTGGACCATGAGCAATGAGTCTACCGTCTGGAACATCCTACCAGAAAACTCTACAGTAAGTCTGCCTTTCACCACCAGCTTATTCTCAAACTTCCTGTGTGTGTGTGTGTGTGTGTGTGTGTGTGTGTGTTTGTCTCGGTGTGTGTTACGTCCAGCTCACCACCAGAGCCATGCTTTCCCTCATATTCTCGTCTGGCCGATTGACTGGCTAATAAAGAACATCCTGACCTGGACCTGACATACAGTAATTAAATCTCAGATCTAATCTCAGCTTTAATTTCCCCTCGCAGATAAATATAAATGTGACATCTGAGTCTAGCGCTCATTAACACTTGCTGTGCGTTCTCCCTCATAGATTTCAACATAACACTCTTAAGATCTATCGACACCATAAAGGCATTGTTCTGATATCGAAAGCCTGTTTTTCCTTACATAACATTATTTGTCACGTCACTCTGATACTCCATGAAAGAACAAGGCCTGCTGTTGTTTTCTACTCTCCCACTCAAGTTGCTGTCTATCATTGTATTTAAACCATTTCATACCTCTTCTGTACCCTACATGGGGACATAGGAACTAGACAAACACTTTTTTGCTATTAAAATTGGATAAATAAGCCAAATTCAACTTAAAACAATTCAAAAATAAATTCATAAAATGCTACGTACAGAATAATATTGACAGGAAATGTGTATTTGGTGAGGTAGTAGATCATACTTATGCAGCAAAAGACATTTTGTCAGTTATTGTCAGTAATAGCTTCCCATCTGCTTTTTGGGTGAGGTTGAGTGGTGGATTGAATCAAGTTTTTCCAATGAATAAAGAGGGAGGGATTTCAAGATGTCCTCCTCTGTTGAAACATGTTCATCCTTCCAAAACAATATTTGGGACTATACTATAGCCTCTACCGGTGCTCCCTGTGTGGTTAATTCCCTCAGCTGCAGTCATTCCTGTGAGAGATTTACCATAGCTAAGGTACACTGCAGACAGGTTAATAGCCCTGGCATTTATTGATTCATTTCAGTGTTGCATTTATAGATTCACTTTATGCAGGCCAGCCAGCCGGTGGTGCTGAATCAATCTTTTAGGCTGCACGGTGTTACTGGGAAGGTAAAACAGCTGCACGGTAAGGTTGTCAAATCTAGGCTGCAGTTGATGCGTGAGGACGGCATTTCTCTGATTACTGATAGCATGGCATACCGATAGCATGTCCCTCTGTCTTATTACAAAAATGTGACCTGGATCTGAAATGCAGCTACACATATTTCATAAATGGACTAACAACAATTACAACAACATTACTGTATCAGAATTTCAAATCTGAGGCTCGAGTGGAGGATAGATATGTTTCTACCTCTTTCCCTCAGCTCAGAGAACAGTTTCTGTGCGTTGATACTTGTGATGAAAGAGTCGTCATTCATGTTCGGGGTGGCGGGGACCAACACAGACAATCATCTGCCTGCTGTTATTAATGAAGATGGCATCCAAGCATTCCTGCATTCTTACCGATGCACCACAGTGGTCACATGTTCCCAACCAACTACAGCTACTGTACAGTCCGAGTTATCAAGTCTTCACTACAATGCTTATGTGGGAAGCTTTTTTGCTTTACTTGTGCTCTCCCTTTTGATCTAGCACACACAATGACCAATTTCAGCACAGGAAGACACCTACCTCTCTTCCTGTTGTATCTACTTCCCTCACTGCTTACTCATGAATTTAAGTGGTATTGAGGTCAAATTACCAGTTAATAGATCTGTCGGTAGAGTACAATAAAGTTGCAGTGTAGACATTTTTCACTGCAGACATTTGACTAGTCATAGTAGGAACAAAAACTAGTTCATCTTTGCCTTCGTCTACTATCATGAGGTTTGTACTACTTGTGTTTCATTTGTCTGGGAACCTTATTTATTTATTTTAAGATATTTATTATTATCTATTATTGTTCTTAACTTCATAACTTGAAATGAACTGTGTATACTCATTGCTCGGCCCCTCGTGTGTTGTCTCTGACATTCTCCTGTCTGCTGTGTATGTGTAAAGGCTTTTGGTCTGTAGGCTGTTAAAAACTGAATTGCCCTTTTTGGGAATGAATAAAGTTGATTGAACTTGAAGTTGAACTCGAACTCTGTGTATCTTCAGGAGATCCCATTCGAGGCCGCGGAGCAGCAAGATGGCTATGTGCTCCTCCTGGTGATCTTCTCCATCTTCCTGGTAGGAACGGTGACCTTCCTCTCTGTCTTCCTCATCGCCTGCCGCCGCTGCTGTCGAGGAGGGCAATGCTGTGCCAGGTGCGACGCAAAAATGACGCTGTAGATTAAACATTTCATTCTCATCCAGAGCGATTTATGAAGAGTTTTGCAGCATAAGCTCAAACTCCAGAACACTGTAGGCAACCAACAATAAGGACCTGTATGAGGGGTGGGCTTAATAAAAGTATAATAACAAGAGCCCTGTAATGATAAGATCATGAAAAGGAGCCTGTGATGTTCAGTTTTTGTTGACACTGTGCCACCGAAGCGTTCATTCAACTCTAAGGTGAGTTTGAGGCTATAGAATGTGGCGTTGCTGTATTGGTTTTCATTATAATATATATTTATATTGTTGGCTGGTGCCCCTGTTATTTAATTTCTCACGACATCTTATGATGCAATCCAACACAATAACACCTAACTTTACATCCCTGAAAATTCCCTCAAACTCAAATCACCACCACTCCTTTGAGGACTCCTTTAACAAAAGCTAAAGATTCTTTGCTTCACAGAGGTAGTTTGGAGTCTGCACAGGTGCTACTACGTTGCGTGAAACACACCCCGAGTGCACAGAGTCGACTGACCGAGACCGCTCTTCCATGAGCTCCCATGCAACTACTATTTAGAGACAGGCTGGTACTTACGCTGAACGTGTACACATGCATAATGGATGAGGCTCATTAGGTTGCAAATTAAGCTTACTACTGAAATCCTGTGGAATCGTCCAGTTCGCTCCACCCAGTGAATCCCAAACCCATCTTCAGTATGATTTCATTAACACACAATGCAGTGAATCCATTAAACAAGTTAAAGCATCTAAAGCTGTATTTCAGTAGGCGGTCAGAAGGAATTATGTAACAGAGACCGGTGTAAGCATGTTGAAGCAGGACAACCCGGTGCATTCACTCATGAAACCTGCCAGCTGTTTGAGTGTCACAGGGCCCTGTGGGGCTGTTTTGAAAACACCTAGCTGGAAACACATTCAATATTCATGCTCGTCTTATTTGCTATTCATCTGTGTTTTCTACAGCAGCACACATCATCAAGTACCCTTGAATATATGAGAGCGCACAAGCTAGATGCAGATAAACAGAGAGCACAGAAGCTGAGCCGCGAAAAGGCAAAGCTTGCAGGGGTAGAGCAAGGGAGAATTGGGCAGACTGGTACAAATGATGAGTGTAATGAGATTTCATAGCAGCCATCGGCAGTGATTAATCTCACATCTCAGCCCAGCCCCGCACGCACACGGAGAATACACACACACACAGTATGAGGAAGTGTGAGCCACGGAGGAAATGAAAGAGAAGAATAAGCACAGATCTGGGTGGACAGAGAAATCCCTCAAGTAAATTCACACAGACACACACACACACACACACACGCACACACACGCACACACACACGCACACACAACACATAGTTCTGCACAAAGAAATCAGATGGAGAGAAGTGCCTGAGGAGACCTTTCTGTTTCTTTTTTTTCTGCCTCATAATGTAAATGATGGGTATGAGGTTAAAGAAGCATGTTTAGAGATCAGCCGTAGTTAAGGAACTTAAAAAGCATGTGTTTAAAGACAGAATATACTAAAAGAATGATACATGCTTCATCCCCTAAACAATGTGTCTTTTTCTGTGCTCGTTAAAGATGAGTGGACACATGCAATCCAATAAAGCACCGTGCATTATCAGTTCTAGAGGTCCCCTGGCCCTGAGGGTTATCAAGTTACTGGCAACGATTTAGGCCCTCATTGATTAGCCAGGCAGGCAGCCATTTAGACAAACAGCGTGGTGAACATATGGTCCTATGGCAGCGTCTTTATACATTTTTAAACTCTGAACACAAAGATCAAACTGTAATGCCGCTGATCACAAAGCCTTGTACTGTGGTCACCCCGGTGGCTGCCCGCATCAGTGGGGTTCGACAGATGAAAGACAGACTTCAGGGGTAATCATGTCACAGCATTGATCTGAATGTTTCTGTGCGCCCCAGGGCCAGCGATGACCCTGAGAAAACCAACACCACCTACGTGGAGGACTCTCAGCCCACCCATGGTAAGAGAAGAATGGACAAAGAGGAAGAAATGTAGGGAGGGAGGGATAGGGGAACAGATAACGGAGTAATGGAGATAGAGGGATTGGATTGACGGAAGCAGGGATATTTTTATCGCCATCAGCACAAATGTGTAATGTCTATTCCATTAAAATATTGATCTCGGCCAAATTAGTTTAAGTAGCTGTGTCATTCCTGGAACACATTTTGAAATAATTTTTTGGACCAGTGAATGCACTCTGTCTAAGATGAAAATTATGTATTAAGAGGCAACACCAGTTTGGAACCAAACTGCTTTTGTCAGGCTTTTTGTTTAGTTTTTCAGTCAGCTTGCCATATTACCATACTTGTCTGAACTTCAGATGCTTCACTTCACTTATAGTCAGTGTAAATATACAGTCTAGGAGACATGGGCTGACTTGGGACAGGCTTTTAAAAATCAATTTTGGGGTATTTGTTTTGCCTTTATTACCCAGTTGAAAGAGAAGGAGAATGACATGCAACAAGGCTCCCCGGCTAGACTGGAACTGGGGTTGTTGTGGTTCATGGTTGGTGAACTGGGGCACCCCCACTTACGACAGACTTTTACTTGAGCTATAGCAATCCTGCATATATTAGATAAAACATCACCTATTACTTGGTCCAAAGATGAATGAATGTAAGAATGTATGAATGTAAGAAAACTAGAGTATACAGCCATGCTAGCAACTCTGTGAGGCTTTACATAGACACAGAGCTGCTTTGAGCTAAAAGTCAACAGGCTAACATGCTCACAGTGACAATGCTAACATGCTTATGTTAAGCAGGTATTATACCTGACCATGTTGACCATGTTCACATTTTTGTTTGCTAAATGGCACTAAATACAAAGTACAATTTTGTAGTCATTTGTTCATAAACCAAAGTGTTGATTGAACATCCTTTAGATGTTGATATATTCCACTGAATGACAATGACGTCTCGCTCTTCCTTCGCCCATCTATCTGTCTGCCTCCCCTGTCTCTTTCCTCTTGTATCTCTGGTAGAAATCACCATCAGGGTGGATGAGTCAGAGTGCCTGTCAATGGCCAGCTCTCACGACCAGGAGACTGAGCGCTTCCTCTCTACGGGCACCACAGGCCGCCGCGTCTCCTTCAATGAGGCTGCGCTCTTCGATCATAGCAAGAAGGCCCCGGAGAAGGGCCGCAGGTTAGAAAGCGAACATACACACAAGCCCACATTTGCAAAATGCTTTTTAGTCAGTGTTTAACTTGCATTAATGTCCATGCACTCCAGCTTTACTGCTTTCTGAGATCAAAGGATTTACACATTAAATTGTGTCCATCTCTCTTCTATATTAGTTTAGGGTTAAGAATTAATTCAATGTGTTATGTATGCTGTGGACACAAAGAGCTCTCACCCTTTCTCATTATTTCACTGCCCTACTTTTCTCTGAAAGCCCTGAGCCTAATGTGCAAATTCTTCACAAGGAATTATTCTGTGGGGCTAAAAGCAGAATCAAGTGTAGCTCTGATCAGTCTGAAGTCAGATATTTCCCCCTTGGCAGTTTGCCTCTTGTGCAAGGATGAGCTCCATGATATATTACTTATCGAGAGTGTAGGCGACTTATGTCGCATATTTTAGGATTTTATATCTTTTTATTTAACTCTACGTTGTTCGCCGCAGGTACACTCTGACAGAGGGCGACTTCCACCACCTGAAGAACGCCCGGCTCACACACCTCCACATCCCTCCCCCGGGCCTCAAGATAGTCACTATCCATGAGTGCGACTTGGCGGAGAACAGCATCACCATGACGACGCGCCCTGTCGCTAAGTCATCACTTTCCATCTTCCAGGTGACAGCTTTCAACCTGCTATTAGTCCTGGTGCATCGTTAGTCTTTCAAACATCAATCACTTGAGTCAGGGCAAGATCAGGGATCTCTCTGCTAGCTCATTTCAACAGGCTGGTCACATTGATTTCCCAGATGTTCAATCACTGACATCTGGATATGATATTCCTTCATAAATGCAAACTAAACATCAAAACAAACTTTGGAAGTGGAGCTACATTCCTTCCAATAACTGGATTAATCAATGGAGCTTTGCAGAAAACATGCATGCTCAACAATAGATTCAAACGTGTCATGTTTTTTGTGTGCTTCCCTTCAGCCGATGCTGTGCCCCCTACCACAAACGGCGTTGACCAGCCTGAGTGTCAATCCCAGCTGTGCCCTCCCCGGAGATGCTTTCAACTCTGTGGTGGACACCAGCTTCAGCAAGAACACTATTGCTCTCAGTGTTAAAGAGCCAAGCTCCAGCTCTGTAAGTGGCCTCCAACTACTGTCAAATGTATTGCATCAGAATCAGTTTTATTGCCAAGTAATTTCTTACAAGGAATTTGCCTTGGTGTTTGGTGCATACATAAACCAACACACATGTTGAACATTAATATGAATATCAAGTGATAACTAACTGTCAGTGTTGTAGTACTTGAGATCGGTCTTGGTCTCAAGATCGGTCTCAAGACCAATTTTTGAAGGTTTCGTTCTCGGAATCGATCTCATTTCTACTCGGTCCTGTCTTGTCTTGGATAAAGAGGACTCTGGATTTTATTTCAAGACCACAACTGCAGGGATTTTGCTAAATTGCCTGTGCATTGTCTAAATGAAGCCTATGTGTTAAAACTTGCAAATGCACCCAATAACTTAACTCATATCTAATTTGAAATGTGTTACCGTAACCCCCCCCCCCCCCCCCCCTTCTCCCTGCCCCTTTTACACACACTCCCAAGAAAGTGAATGTGGGAGACAGGAGAAGAAGCTGTCTAACACAAATCTGGTCTTGGTCTTGACTCGGTCTCAAACATTCAAAGTCTCGGTCTTGTCTCGGTCTCGATACGCTCTGGTATTGGTGATGACTTGGTCTCGGTTTAGGTGGTCTCAACTACAACACTGCTGTCACAATTATGGTAAATCAATTCCTAGGTTTGGTATGTTAGTGATTCTCTTGCTGAGAACCATAAAAAAAGTACAAATATCTCACAAGTATGAGTGTGCATACAAATTACCTGCAAGAGCTCATGTTGGGTCATGTGGAAAATGCAGTATATAGGTCAAAATGAAGTGTGTTGAGTTAATCATTTGGAGAGTGATGAATTTTCTTCAGATAGTCACTCGGTACACCAAACGGCTATTCAAGCAGCCAGTCAACCAGTGAGTCATCCATAAGGACATTAGAGGGTCATGGAGCCTGAGGGCAGGCCTAACAAGAGTGATGGTTGATGGGTAAACAAGGAGGCCTGTGTGGAACATCCCTGTCAGAAGGGATTATATACACGGCACTAGTCTTGGCAGGGTTTCTTTCTGACCACGTTTCTTTCTCCCCATCTCTTAGATCGAGATGATGGGAGTGGGGCCCCGGGGCAGATGCAGCAGTGTCAGTGTTGGAGAAGGGGCCGCGGTGAGGAGCGGTGGTGCCCCTCATGCTGGCGGCGACGCAGGAAGCCATGGGCCCGTGCTGCAGTTCTTCACTAAACTGCGGCGCCATGCTAGTCTGGAGGGGGCCAGTCCCTACTTCAAGATCAAGAAATGGAAGCTGGACAGCAGCCAGAGAGCCTCGAGTCTGGACACCAGAGGTAATGGATCCTTGATGGTGTAAAGTATATCTTCAGAAACAATCTGTGCCAATGCAGCAGGGAAAGTGCAGCAACTCTTTGCGGTTCTTTGTAAAAAAAAAAAAAAAAAAATCACAACTGAGAAAGTAAAGTTGTACTGTTGGCAGTTTCTTTCTTAGATGTATTTTCTCTGTTTATTTGTCTGTTTAGTATTTTTGGCGATACTCTCTTGGGTAAACAGACAACGGTTAAGCAGGGGGCTCCAGCAACCAACTGTGAGATGCCTTTTGGCTGCTAAGACTCGGAAATACACACAGACACACACGGACAAGACAGATGGCTCAGTGACGTAAAATTTGGTCGTTCCAAGTCAATTTGAGCCCCTGAGTAAATCCTCCCTGCCTTCATCCTATATTCCCACTTCTCCCCACGCTTCCCCAGGCTTAGTCCTTTCAATCATACCGATCACCAAAGGGTCCAAAAAAAGGATCACAAAATCCCCTCAGAAACCTCAACAGTTGATGGAAGCTTTCTCCAGAATTAAGTGTCACCTACTCTTGCCTGCTGTTACACAACTTGTACCACTCACTGCTCTTTCCCCCACGATTGTTGTGAGCCAGGTTCTCCAAAAAGGAGACAGTTCCAGCGCCAGCGAGCTGCCAGCGAGAGCATGGACCAGGACGACAACGACGCGCACCACATAGACCTCATCCAGTACATCGCCCGCACCCAGGACATCACCTACTGTCCCAGCCACCCCACTACACGCCTCCTCTCACCTCCATCCACACCACCCCCTTCCCTCGGCAGGTATTTTTAATTTCCTTGCCATTCATCCTGTTCACTGCTTTGCTGCCTTGCACTCATTTCTTTACTGTAGCTAGAAAATGTGTAGTAATGATACACGGTAGAATATGTCTCAAAGTCCCAATTCTTCGCCACTTTGCCTCAACATAAAAGTGTGCTTTTTTAACACCCTTGCAAAAAAACAAAAAAATACAACAAAAAAATGTGAAATGTCAGAGTATAGTATAGTAGTATAGTAACGAAATTGAACTGTAAGACATATATACATATATATATATATATATATATATATATAAATAATATAGAAAATGATGTTTGAAAACTGTCCTCTTGCCTCCAGACAAGTTGTTTTGCTGTCACATCTAATTAGATTAAAACACAACATGCTGTGTAACTGTAAATACTATACAACCACAGTCTAATCCCTGTAAACAAGAACCACTTTCATGATTTGGAGCCAGATGTAAGGGATTCCCAGAGTGCACTTTGTTTTGGAGAAAAGTGGAGAATCGGGACGCATGGTTTATTCTGGCATACTAAACCATTCCATCGCTGACATGGTCTGATAAAGTCATTATGTCCGCAAAAGTGCAAGGGTCACTACTTCTTGATTTTGTTATTTTAAGTTTGCAATTATAGCAATGCAGGTTTTGCCCAATATTAGGTTATACAACAAAAATAACCAATCTCCCTTAGTATTTTCTTATACTGTATAACCATTTATTTTCCTGCACTGAATATTAGATTAAACAAAATCCGTGTTTCCTGTCTATGTTTGCAGATGTTTGTTGTTGAAAATAAAAGCAATTTCCTGGAAGCCGCCGTGAGCTCAGAAATTTTATGATCCTCATGGTCATTTACAGTTTATTGCTACTGATATCACTCAAGTTACGTTTCATACAGTATGTATTCTTTAAACATGACAGCAGGGGGATTTCCGGGAATTTTTCCGAGCGTGCATGGCATCAGTATTCAGCCAAGTTAAGTTTAAGGACATGCAACAGCCGCCATTGCAAGTCATGACAATCATTCTGTGCACTGTGAACATAGCCATGTTTCAGATGAATGTGGTATTTAGGTAAATGCTCTGACACTGACACTTGTTTTGCATGTCATGTTTCTCCCCCTCCTTCTCTCCTTACTATTTTCATTTTATCTCATCTCTCCACACCTGTGTGCACACTACAGGGTAGAGGTAGAGGTGATGGTGGAGCCTAGCTGCAGCCATGGAGGACCAGGGGTGATTGGCCTATCCCCTGATCCCCAAGACGAAGCACTGTCCCTGGCAAGAAGGGAAGGTGCAGACCCCCTAGAATCCCAGAACCCCCAGTCCCATTACAATGACATCTGGACCCTACGTGCGACACTGGAACAATACGCCGCCTCTGATCAGAGCAGCAACCATGACAGGAACTCTGTCTGCAGTGATGCTGAAAGTGTGTGTTCGCTGGGCGTGCGCACAGAGACCGAAAGAGGAAGGCTGCTCAGCTACCCGTCCCAGGATTTAGGGGATGAGGCAGAGGGCGGAGAGGATGACAAGGACATTTCGATGGATGAGAGGTTGGGGGTGAAGGAGGGAAGAAAGAGGAAACAGGAAAGCACAGAGTCAGAGCGAGGGAGCAGCGACGGAGAAACAGGGACTCGTAAATTGCTGCAGATGGACAGCGGCTATGCGTCGATAGAGGCTCCTTCTCGTGGTCCAGAAGACCTGCGACTGTTTGGGAGCTTCAGCAGCAGCCCTAAGGACAGAACCGCCCACGAGAAAAGGCACCACTTTACCAACGCAGGGCGGACTGGCACTATCGGCGAGAGCTTTGAGTCTCATCTCTTCGAGGAGGAGCCTGAGGAAGAGCTGTTGTTGGGTGCCAGTGGAGGAGTTTCCGTAGAAACAGGTGCTGGTTCACTGAGCTGGTTCCCATATGGTCAGATGCTCACACCGCGAGAGGCTGCGCAGCCTTCACCTCAACCGCCGGCGCTGCACCGGCGAGACTACAGCATAGATGAGAAGACGGACGCCCTCTTCCACGAGTTCCTCCGCCACGACCCTCAGTTCGACCAGCAGGAGTCACCGCTAAGGAAGCACCGGTCCCGAATCCACCTCCGCAAGCAGTGGCAGCGGCACAAGCAGTGGAGTGACCCTGGTGTCAGACACTTCCAGTCCTCTTTCGACAGACAGCGGACCCCACTACGGAGGGGTGAGAGTGTGAACTACCCACTGGACACAAGTTACCACAGCACGCTGCCCCGCATTGTCAGTGCTCCAGACGAGGAGACCAGCGACGGGACCGGCAGCACTCCTGATACTCCGAAGGAGCCCACGAATACCAAGAGTGGGGGCAAAGACAGGGAGCAGAGTGTCACTGTCAGAGACACTGGGGACCATGCCTCCTCCTCCTCTCCTCCACCACCTCATCATTCCTTCATCTCAGAGAAAGATGTAAGGCTAGTGACACACCACCAGCCTCAGGAGGACAGCAAACAGTCTGGACTCCCTCCCGAGCCCCCGGACGAGCGCTTTCCCCCTCAGCTGCCCAACTCCTCAGGCTACGGCCCGCAGACCATCACAGCAGAGCTCACAGACAAACTGGCTGCTAACCTTGATGAGAGGCTGTACACGGGCCTTCGCAGGGCCAAGGACACAGCCACTGAGTGTGTGACGGTGGCGGCCACACACGCTTCTCCGGACCACAGCCCAGTGTAGCAGGGCTTCAGTCGTCCTCCTCGTCAACCTCACTCCTGCTCAAACACACTTTTCTTCCCGTTTTGATGTGTCTCGCCTCTGTTTTAAACTTCTCTGTGTACAGCTTGAATGGTGTGATCCGGGCCCATTAACACACTATGAGAAGTATGCTTTAAATCATCATCTTACATACAGCTGATGCACTAGAAATGCAGCCAGTCTGTCTTCATACCTGTTAACATTACAAAGCTCTTCAAGGTTTTACATTTTTCATTGATTTAGAAAACCCATAAAACCATATGGTTTCAGTAATAATTGTTTCTGTGTCTATTTCCATCTCTACTGCGGCCTTCCTGTCTCTGCTCTCCAGTATGAATAAGTGAAGCTGAGGGCTAATATGGCCTCTGTACTTGTTGATCCACTGTGAAACCAGGTGCTATTAGAAAGCTACAGATCTGGAAGCAACAGCTAGTCACATGATCATGCATTAGTGGAAACATAAGTCGCTTTCATCACTATTTATGGGCTACAAAATGATTTAAAATACCAACATTAATCAATTAAAGCTATATGAGCTATATACTTAAGTTGTTGACACTGGAGGTTTAGATCAGTAGTTCCCAACCTGGGGGTCCCAAGAGAAGTCTGATTATTCAATTCTTTTTTTTTTCTATTATTATTATTATTGTTTCTATTACTATTTTGTTTGGTTTTGTCTTTAGCAATCAGTACTTAAGGACGACTCTGTCCCACTAACGCCATTTTCAGTCAACGTGGAAGCTATGATAGCGATTGCTAGGAGCAGTTAAGGTTTGATTGATGAAATACGTCTATATTCAATATAATAGTTATTATATAAGTTGACTTACAACAACCTGTACAGCTAAGTCATCTCATCCATGCTTGTTACCATGTTTCATGGATGTAGCTAGGTAACTAGCTATGTAGGAAGATAATGGCCCCATTCTTAATCCCGCCCACAAAGCTCTGATTGGTGCATTGTTTCTCCAATCGTGGTAAACATCCCTCAAGTCATTAGGTCATTGGGTCACGAGTAGACATTACTTGATTGTGAGGGGCCACAAGCCAAAAAGGTTGGGAACCACTGGTTTAGACAGATGGACATAATAACAGTTAGCAAAGGCCAGAGCAGTTCTCATAGTGTTCCTTTGGCTGTGGGTCATGATGACTGGTCATGACGTTTGTTGTTTTTGACTGAAAACGCTTCTCAGCTATGTGACAACTTTGTGTTGTTTATTTTTTTATTTTATGAATTGTAATATATTTTTGAATGTCTGCATTGCTTAAATGACAATGAAAACTGAGAGTGTGGCAGGTTTGAAGAGGACAGGTTCAGAACTAACAAACCAGATAGCCACTAGCACTCCGGTCACAGATATCACAGTAATCTCCATATGACTCTTAGTGCTCTCTTAGTACTAGTGACATGAGCTCTGTCCTAACAGGGAGAACAAACTCTTGTGTCTTGTCTTGTCTCTCCTGTCTTGTGCACAGGTTTTACAGCCATGAGGTGGGCACTTACATTTAAGCTATTAGACAAGATGGCTGCCCTCAAAGCCGTTTGATGTTTATTTAATTTATAAGAAAGGCATGCTTTCTTGTGCATGGGGCTCACAGAACAGGCTTTATTTGTCCGCTTCTGACATTCTTGTTTTCCCCTCTTCCTCTTCTGAGAAAGTTGACAGTGCAGTAGATGTCTCCCGCGGGGGGCCAAGCACTTCACATCCTGCTGGCTTATCAAACCAGACCGAACAAAGAGCCACTGCCATTCAAATTAAACCCTGACAGCTGATTATGGCCTGAAAATCCATTTTTGCTCACAGATCTCTGCTTTTACAGTACATCCTCAGCGGTCGCAGCAGGTTGATTGTAACCCAAATACGCTCATAAAATCTCATTCTTAGAGGGGGCCTTTGGGCTTTCCGTCTCTCCCACGTGCAGCGAGGGGAACCACTGCAGAAGATGGTGTTGAATATAAATCATACCAAGAGAAGGATTTCCACCTTTCATCCCCTGTCCCTTTCCTCGTTCTTCGAGGCTGTTACCATGCAGTAAATTGAAATCACAGAATAGAAAATGGGGGAGAAAAAAATCATTATCTTTCTCTTTTTGTTTGGGTGTGATGCTCCTTTCCAGCCTGCCCAGATTAGATCTCTCTCTCTCTCTCTCTCTCTCTCTCTCTCTGCTGCGTAACAGGAGTCTCCTCTTGTGGCTAAATGCAGAAGCTGTGTTCCCCATGACTAACAACTGAGATAAAAGGAGGTGAATTTAAATAAGGAGCAGATGTGATGTAGATGTTTTTTTTAGATGTTTTTTGCTCTCCTTTCTTTCACGATACCCCCCCCACACACACACACACCCCCACACACACACACACACACACACACACACCATAAAGACACACAATGTGCTCTGGCTCTGTGCAATCAAACCACGTTCTTTTCATGACGGCGCTAATCAGCAGAAAGGAAATGAAATCCCCCTCTCAGTTATAATGGAACTGATGCGTCCCTGACGATAATAGTTACTCAGCAAATTCTGACTGGGCTTTTGAAAAGGGGAAGACAGCTTTTTTTTCCAAAGATCGAAAGCTATAATGTCTTCGAGCTGAGTCAGTATAAGAGATGACGACATTACAGCATCTGCAACTGTGTTGTAGTTGAGTCACCAACTGTCGAGTCGAGTCAAGTCTCGGGTCCCCGGTGTTCGAGTCCGAGTCCAAGTCTGAGTCACCAAAGAAGAGTCTGAGTCGAGTCACCATTACCTGAGTTTGAGTCTGAGTCGAGTCCAGAGAATAACGACTCAAGTACTCCATCACTGCCTATTACACGTACAAGAAGTCAGAAACTTCATCCAACTTCCGAGCCCAATTTCATAAATCCTCGAGTCCGAGTCATCAGTGCGCAAGTCCAAGTCGAGTCCTGAGTCTTGAGAATAGCGACTTGAGTCGGACTCAAGTCCGAGTCCAGGACTCGAGTACCCCATTACTGCAACAATTGAAAGAAAATGGCCATGGGGGTTGATTTTCCGTGTGTACAACGATTAAACATTGATGTGTATACAAGTACAAATGTCACAGGAGCTAGACTAAATGGGTGTCCTTTATTAGGTTTAGACAGATGCTGTATAACTGGGGACACTGTGGTCAATGGTGTTTGTATACAGTACTAACCAGTAGCCTGTCAAATGCATTGATGCATAGCTGTATGTAGGTCAGCATGAGAGTTAACATTTTAGTACAAATCTTTGTTTTCTCAGACTTACGGTACAAAATGGTCCATAGTTATGGCTCATTTGTTAAAAGGTTGGTATGACTAGAGATTTTGTACTTTAAAGAGTCATGCTAGGATGCTGTATCCTGATGAGATTTTGTGAGATTTTTCTCTTTGAAAGTAGAAGTATTTCTGTATTCCTTGCTTGTTAGTAAACCGCTTTATTTCTCAAAGAAAAAGAAAAAAGACAAGCTTTCTTAACTTTGCTTTTGTTGATCCAATCTATTGAGCCTTGAGGGACCAAATTATAAATAAAAAAGTGTTATTTTAGGGTTGTTTTCCAATCTGTGAATAAATGAATGAAGCAAAAGTGTTTCTAACTCGCTTTATTTCAAGGGAATGGTTGTTAATCAAGGTGTGGGAACGGATCGCAGATAAGGTTCCCCCTCATGAGTCTCATTTCATTTTTCTCCGTTGCTTAGGCTCATATTGATTTCTTGCCTCTCCTTATCGCCTCCTTCGAATTAATTGGAGAGAAAAGCCAAATCCAGCCTGTGATCTACAAAGGAAATGTCTGCATTTTTCTTCCTCTTCTTCTTAACGTATGATCTATCCTACTGGCCGATAGGCCTTGAACTGCAGGGCCAAAGTTTAGAAGAGAGCTAACAAGAATAACAGCCGTACACTGACGATATATCAAAGTCAAGGTAAAGCGAACTGCAGCGTGTTGGTGGATGAGATGGAGACTGCTGCTCCTGATGCAGAGAGGAAAGTCACGAATTACACATCAGGCATGCATGTCAGATATGTCAGAGCAACATGGAGTGCATTGTCCTGGCGTCCAAAACATTGTAGTGTCATTAATGACAATTGTCTTTTGTTCATACAAACACAAACACATCCAATAGACTGAGTTGGAGTCTGTTTTTCTCTCTGCCTCAAGCTACATCATTTCATGTAATTTATTCACATGGGAAAATCTAATTTTCATCACAGCGAATGTATTGTCCTCTATGAAATCGCTGTCAGTCTACTGATTTAATACACATCACTTTGCAGTCTAAACAAGCTACATTCATTCAGTGAAGGGTGGGGGACAGCTACGGCCTCAGACTGCCTCTCCTCTGTGTTTCTTTCATTCTTTTGCATCATCCTGTGCCTTTCCGCCACCACTCTTCAATGTCTGTCAGCCAATCGCTGAGCTAGGCACCTCGACAGTCAGTCAGCCAATGCTGAGTTTGCGGGGGGGGGGGGGGGGGGGGGGGGGGCAGTGTGGAAAATCCAGTGTAACATCCGTTAAGGCTGTTCACATATCCAATGTAGAGGTGAATGAAAGCCTCTGTGCTATTGTAGCCTACTTGATGGGAACTTCCGGGAATGCTGCTCTCGCGTATCCTCGCCTATAGCTCCTCAATGATCCCTCCTCGATGCTCGCTCCTCGGTCCATCGGGGGCAGAAATAAGGGCTTTGAGACGGTCTTCACAGAGGAGGGACAGAACAACTTCCGGTTCAGCCGAGGACCGAGGAGCAAGGAGCTATCAAATAAGGGACATGAGATGCAGCTCTAGTATGCAGAGGATAGAGCCATACTATTCAAAAACCCTCTGCCCACTTCCATGGCATGGATCCACCCAATGTTACCTGACATCACTCACTCCTAATCATGATCTATTCTATACATCTTACCCATTTCCTTTGTTCTGGCTGGCAGCAACATGAAGCAGCATGTGAAGGCCCTCTGTCCCCACGATTCATAGGTAAAAACCTGTGGTTGTGCGTGATAAGAAAATAAAACATAACTGTCAAGCCTCATCATCTGCCTTTGCCCTAAATGTGTGCGAAGTGACAATAAATGGCTAAAACAGAAACATCAGTTGTCCCTCCTCTTACCGATGTACCATGGTGATGCTCAAACTCCTGTGAGCCAATCCTGGAGATAGATTCTACACTTCCCCTCCACTTCCTATTCTGCATTCCCACCTTAACTGCATCGCTGGTTTTTCCATATTAGCATGAAAACTGCTGCTGATCTTCAGCCACTGGAGAAGTCCCGCAGACAGTTGAATGAATACAGACGTTTTGAGAGGTTCCAGTTGTCATGGTTTGTTCCAGCTTGGTGCAGTGACATCACTCCACTACTAGTGGAGTAAACACAGTAACTTATTCAGCTCATTCACAACTTACTAAAAAAAACTGCTGCTCATACCGTCTCGAACCACACATGGTGATGTCGATGGTGTTCCCTGTTTTGTGCCCTTGCTTCACACACCTGCCCACGCATTGCACATTTAAGGTGAATGAACACATATTTGCAATCCCCTCCACCTCCCTACCTAACATAAGACGTCTGTATTCAGGGATGCTTCTGAAAGGAAAACCCTCTCCCTCCCTCTCCTTCACCACCACCTGCTCCTCTCTGTTCCCCCTCCACCCACGCATTCCCCCACCTCCCCCGCCTCTCCCTCACCACATTTCCTTTTAAGCAGCTCCAGGCGGCGTTCGAATGTGCAAGAGATGTCGATGACTCACCGGGTTCCTCTCTGCTCACGACCAGGCGGCCATGCAATTTCTCACTTATTATGTGCGGCTAAATAAATGTGGTGCCAAAAGCTGATAAGTGTGAAATAATGTTGACTGAGCAGACCATAGTTGTGTGTTAGGCATCCATGAAGCTAAAAAAAAAGGGGTTTTCTACTACAGTGTTGTTTTGTGAACTGCACAGGGAAATAGTGCACAGCTAAATGATTGTATTTTGTTCTACTCATGATGCGCATAATAAGAGCAAAAGGCAATTCAAGTGAATTTAAAGAAGACTGGCAATAATGCCAATAGATTTGTTAGTGTCTGTGCCTGCAGATATACACATGGATGTTGAGAGAACGGATGTTTCCCTTATTTTACAAACAAATTGAAAACTTAGAGACTAAATGAGTCATAGAGACATGCAGACACAGATCGGGCTGGCAAAAGTGAATGGGCCGGTACCACTCAGAAGAAAAAACAAACAGTGAAGAAAGTAAAAGAGAAAAAAAAGAGCAGGAGAAAACCCTAGAAAGCTGATATATGCAGCATCTCCCTCCCACGCAGTCGGCCCACGCTCCCTCTCTCCACCACCTCCTCATCCTCTTCCTCCTCTCCTTGTTCAGGATTCTGCTCCATCCATTCCTCCCTCCCTTTCCCTTCTCAGCTGCGTCATCCAGCTCTTGATTGTGTGTGCGCCCCCACCCTTCTCCTCCCACCTCTCAGGGGACGGAGCAGAAATCTCCGCTGCGTAGCTTTGTTATTACATGCAGGCTGAAGCATTTGGGCTATTTGTTACAGCAGCTACGCTTCGTGATGGGGTTGAAGGACAAAAACACACCCACCCACACACACACACACACTTTTTTTTCCACACGCTAGAGTTATTATGTATCAAGCAGCCTGTAAAATCCCTTTAACTGTAGTCATGTGCTTCACTAAAGCTTGGTGAGAGATCCTCCCCAGGCTTTTCACTTTTGTGCTAAATGTCTTTTTGATAACAGAAATAATGAAATAGTATAAATATGTTGGGGATTTCCTCACGGATCCTACGCCATCATTACTGGGATTGCAGCTGAAGGAAGGAACTTTTTCCGGACCTTTTTATGATCCTGCAGATAGTGAGATTCTCTTGTTAACCTGTCACACGCAGACTTCCAAGTGCCCGGCATGCATTTAGACAAACCTGATCTTGCAGGTCCTCCTTAAGACAACCCCGGGATAGACATGGGTCAGTGTTGAGGTAAAATAAAGACGAGAGTGACTCACTACATCTTGGGATATGCAATCCAAAACATCAACACCAATGTCATCACTACCACAGGGATGTGACTGGAGGATTATGACTCAAATTATCCTCATCAAAATATCAATATCAGTTTGTCCAGGTCACACAGGGCCTGAGGAACTGAGTGGGATGAATAAAGTTGCCGAAGAGGCTGACCAATAAGTAACGACCTTAGGGGTATGTGGAGTGAGGGAACATAGGACCTAATTTTGATACTTAATAGAAATGAGAAAACGTAGGGCAGATGGAGCACAGGGCCTAATTCTGATGACTTGTTATGTTGTTGATGTTTGATGTATGATGTTATGAATACGACATTTCATGAGACCAGGCTGCATCCTGGAGGACATCAATGTCTTTACCAAAGTTTGTGCCTATCGTTCCAATATTTGAGAGCTGCTTTGAGAGGTTAAGCGTTGTAGGCCTACATGGCTGTGAAGCATATTGAGACTTAAGTGAGATCTTATTGTACACTGTTCATGCGTGTGAAATACAAGCAAAGAAACAGCAGTTGATATAGATTGCTGAAACATAAAAACCATGATCCTTAGTTATATTTGTTACGCTAATTGTTAATACCAGTAAAAGTCAGAGACTTTTGTTACAAACCGCGTGAGCAGCTGTTTTCAGACACAACAAAGCCTCATAGCCCAATCAAATGAAGCTGATTTACTGCTGAATATGAGAAAACGTATTGAGATAAAAATTTCACATTGAAGTTGTGATATCATATCCATCATTAGATGTCAGTTGCACATGAAATGAAAACTTCATGGGTATTATACAAAGCCTAAACAAAGGTGAGTAGAGTAAACAAGTTGTCATTAAAGAAGGCCTTCACCTAATTCCATTTTTTGGCAACAGGTGCAAAGCAGGAGAGGAGCCTCTTTGTACCACCTCATCTTCAACTACAAAAGCTCTTTTTCACAACATAACACGTCTTCATTTGAGCTGTGTGACTGACACAATGAGGTGTTTGATGATTCATTTCTCAAGCGGAGGCGTATCGCTAAAGTTGGGAGACGCAGCTGTAACGCCTTATTATAAAAAAGGTAAAAAAAATAACTTCCCATAATAGCAGTTTTTTCTTCTTCTAATTTAATCAGAGTTAACAAGTGTTCTCGGGAGCAAAAAAGACTGTTAAGTGCCCCCTTCCTCTTTTTCCTCCCCCATCTCTTCTGACACCTCTCGCCTCCTTCACAGTGTGCTTCTCCGAGTTTACTGATTAGCCTGATCCATAAATAAGTAATCAAAGTGAGAGCTTACCCTTATTATCAGCCTGCTCTATTGCTCACACGCGCGCGCACGCACACACACACACACACACACACACACACACACACACACACACACACACACACACACACACACACACACACACACACACCTTTTGTGTGTGAGTGTGTGGCAGGGGGACAGTGAGATGGAAAAAGGGAAGAGAGGGAAACATACAGTCATTGCGAGTGTGACTAAACTGACTGCAGCAGAATGACTCATCCTGTTGCTATGGAAACCTAAAGACACACTCCCCTCTATATGTGTGTGTGATTTCAGCTGCTGATGGCAGCACAGTCAAAGGGGAGAAAATGTATGTTTCCGGAAATCAGTGAGGGAAGAGGGGGTTGCAGAGGGCAGTGTATGGGAGCACACAGAATGCATAAAAGCCTCTATTTAAAAAAAGGTATTAACAAAAACAAAGACAAAATCCTCTCCTACAACCACACCTCTTTTTCTCTCTCTCTCTCTCTGTCTCTCTCTCTCTCTGTCTCTCTCTCTCTCAGTGTGTCTCTCAGCACTGCAGTGTGTAACCTAGCGGCTCCTTCTTCTCCACTGTAGTGGACTGATGTGTGTGGGTGTTGAGCTCGAATGCCCTTGGTAAGTTAAAGCTATGTAGGATAAAGTCTTGCCTCCCACCACAAAACTAAAACCCCTTTAGAATGAATAATGAGCCAAAGTTTATGATTGTCACAGTTACTCATACTGTGTTCTTCATCTCATATGTAACATCTGGAGTTGGCAGTAAAACGGCAAATAGGCCTACCACAGTATATTGACAAAAGTGAAGATGAAAAAACTTTGATTTCCAGTGGTGGACGGAGAGTACTGCACTTAAGTATAATTCTGAAGTACTTGCTTGAGTGCTTCCATTTTAAGCTACGTAAAACCATAGCTTCTGTGATTTGTTACATAGCAAATAGTTGTTTGCTGCTATATTAATGGTCTGAATGTCAAATATACAACCTTTATTTTGATGCAAATATGTGTAAGTAAGATTTTGAATGGAAGACTTTTACTTACTTTTTTAGAGTATTTTTACACTGTGGTACTGTATTGCTACTTTTACTAAAAGATTTGAGTACTTTTTCCATCACTGTTGATTTCCCACTTGACTGTCAGTAAATATATAATATATATTGAAGGATGCGGGGCTGTGTCTAAAACTGCATACTTCGGTCAGTACACTGCTAATGTGCACTGACCACTTACTGCCGTAGTGCCCACTTTCGATGGTTAGTATTGTCCCAAATGGAACACTTATGTTAAAACACTTACCGGAAATGACGAGTGATCGGCTCGGCTCGCCGCCTCTCAAAATCTGACGAAAATCTTTTAAACTGACCTTTGTTGATCTGAAATGAATACAGATTCAGCAACTGCACAGCCTATTTCTCGCTTAAAATGTCTTCAGAAACACGTTTCGGTGAACTATTTTTGTAAAATTCGAGATCGTATTCCAAACGAGCCGCCACCTGGCCGCCATTAAGCTTGGTTGTCAAATCCGCGAGAGCTAGTACGCACGTGACACGTTCGTCCAATCAGCTGCCGGTCGACGTCCCTGGTCCCTCCCCTTTCCGCTCTGTAGTCAAGAGGGCGCAGGTTTAGTGCGCTTAGTGTCCATCGTTCTACACTGAACTTTTTGACATTCTTTTAGGGGGTCATCCGGGTACTTTCAGTGCACTGACTTTTGCGTTATCTACACTATATACTTAAAACTAAGTGTTTGAAGTGTGCAAGTAGGCGGTTTGAGACACAGCCCCTGTTTGTGTTTTTCAGTGGTGGAAAAAGTACTACATTTACTCAAGTTAAATATTGCCAGCATTCAGCTGAGTCACAGCATTGGACGGTCAACTCCCCCCAGCCTCCTGTTCAAAGTCTGCAGAAGAAAAGGGAGAGAAAAGCTGGGGTGTGGAGCAGCAGCTACTGCTCAGAGAAGAGTGCGTGCCCAGATAATATACCTTTGCAAATAGGTCAAGTTTAAAAGAAAATGCTTCACTTTGTAACTTTTCCCCCCAATGTTTTATTGCAAAATTAAGCAGTTAAAAATGTTAAAAGAAAGGAAAAGTGAAAAAAAAGAATAGAAGACAACACATAAAATTGTCACAAAGAGTGGAGCAGGTGGACCCAAACGCGGGAGACTGCAGGCAACCGGAACTCTTTATTCAAGGTTCGTGCAGGCAAGGCTAAAAACTGGGACACGTTCAATCTCAAAACGGTGTGCACCGTTTTGCTACGTTTCCGTGTTTTGTTATGTTTTCTCTCGTTTGTCGGGTGTGTCTCTCGTTTTATTTGCTGTGTCACAGCACAGGTGATACCCAATTAGCAGAGCTGTGCATGTAAACTCGCTTGCCCCCGTTTCAGTTAAAAAAAAACTTGTTGCTATACGTTTTGTCGGGCTGAATGTGGCCCTGGTAATGAAGGGGGATAAAGTGCAGATAGAGAGAAGAGAGGAGAAGCTCAGGTGTGGGTAGGACCTAATTAGGTGATTAGGAAGGAGAACAGGCAGGGAGCTGATTGGCTGGGAAAGGACTAACGAGGCTGATTCAGAACAGGTGTGCACAAGGCAGCACTTGAACACGAAACCAGGAAACACAATTTTCTTCAAAAAATAAACTGACAAATCATCAAACCATTTAGATATTTTTAATAGAAACTTATATAGGCTACACAACACTATAACCTGCAACCACTTTTTTAGCAACAGAGTTTATGACAAACATAACACAAGGCAGAATGTGAATTGTGATATGAGACAACTTCATATTCCAACCTGATCTCATAGAATTCCGTGAAATGAACACGGGCCCTTAACCCAAAATCTGTGGCAGTTTCACAGAATTGCAAGAAATTCCGTGATGGGCCCACGGAAGAATTCCGTTAAATAAACACGGCCCCTTAAGTTAAGGAAAAGGTTGTGGATGGGCTTACGGTTCCGTGACTCGCGGGAAGAATGGGACGGTTGGGTTCAGGAAAAGGTCACGGATGGGCTTACAGTTCCGTGACACGCAAGAAGAACGGGACGGGTTCAGGAAAAGAAGAAAGCAATTGGCATTTTTTTTCCTGTGGTGGCCACACGGAATTTTCACTCATTCCGTGCCACCACCACGGAATGCGGTGTTAAAGAGCAATGTGCAGATTGAATTCATAACTGAATTAATACGTAATGTTGTCTGAAGAGGTCTTTTAAAAACAAATAAGTAGAAATTGCTATGTTACACAAACCCTAAAGACCAACTATGAGCTGTTGGCAGCCCCCACACAATTTGTTTTTTGCAGCAGGCATCAAAGCCTGGATGGAGCGTCAGACAGGTAATGTCCGTGACCGGGACTAATCCCTCAACTAGTGCCCAGTAGGCATCCACCTCTCGACAACACATGCTGTCCACACGCCGACGCCATAGCCTCACAATGTCCGCACAAGCACCTAGCCAACAAAACGATTATGTGCTGCTAGTGCTAACCCGCTTGGATGGACTGAACAGTCCCTGTCTCAGCGTTAAAATCTTAAGTTGTAGAATAGGACAAGACAAAACGTTGCTGGCTTAAATTAAGACCATCTAAATGTATGTTTAATCATGAACAAGGTCGAAAGTATGTTTGCTAAAGCAGATTTATTGTATAACACCAACGTATTAGCCTAGATGAACCAGCGTTAGCCACCGTGCTACAGTAACTCACCAAGTCACTTTCCCTATTCGCCACTGGTTTTGTTGACACCACAACTCTACTTCTCTCCTCTGCCCATTGTTCCTCCCTCTAATCTCCCCCTGACCTCTATCTCGCCTAGCAGGCTCATAATTATAGGCCTGTGGGCCATCATAGGCATGTTCGCCGACGTTGGAGAGCTCGGTTATCCACGTCCATTGTAATTTGAGCATAAACTTGACCAGACTCCCTCGCGTTACGTCACTTCTGGTCAGTGATATATAGATGCGTAAGTTATTTTTTCACAATTTTATCTCAAAAAATCATTAATGGCAGTTATAAACTCCTCCAGTTTTGAAAATCTAGTTGTTTATCATTAATATACACTATGCTGTATAGGAGTGTCCAATCTGCACATTGCTCTTTAATGTGGCAACTCCTCGCGTGGATTCGAACCGGCGTCTAACACGACATGAGGCAGCAATTGCCGAGGCACAGGGAAATAAACTGCAGTACCATTTTCGGCCACAGCAAGGGGTTTTATAGAGACAAAGTCAGACAACTATACAGTCCCTCCAGAAAAACGCGATTATGTGATCGCAGAATTCAATGCATCAGCCAAAGTCCGCATATTAATGCAGGGGCCGCATTTTTTCAAATACGCCGCACTTTCGCCGCATAAATTACCGATTTCCACGCAAAATATGCGCGGCTTGCATGATTTCATAATCCCCGCATTTTCGTTGCAAAAAAGTCACATATATCTCAGCAGAAAGTTGAAAAATGTTGCGTTTACTTGACCCAAGAGCAACCATTTTCCCCTGTTGCCATGGGAACGTTATGAAGTGACGTAATTTCACCTACTGAGAACAGGGTGTTGGGGGAAATCACTTTTTTTTTTCTCTTTCATCAAACCGCAGTTTTTGCAAGTTCCCGCAATTTCATTGCATAAAATGGCATATTCCATCGTTTTTTAAGAAAACGTGCCGCATAATCAAGGATTTTTGCCCACAACAATCACAAAAAAATGCATTTTTCTGGAGGGACTGAATATGTTGTCTTCTAACAGACAACAGAGCATTATGCTAGGTAGCCTGCATTATGCCAAAAGTCATTAAAAGAGTTACATAGGAAGGCTACCCTAATTGTAGACTGTTAAAGTCTTATAGAGACAAAGTCAGACAACTGTAAGTCTTCAAACAGACAACAGAGCATTAGGCTAGGTATCCACCGTTATGCCAAAAGTAATTAAAAGAGTTTTGATGCCAAAGCTTAAAAATTCTACATAGGGAGCGTCACAAGTTGACTTAGTCTCCTCGTTGGGGGCTATTCCATGGGTACCCAACAACGTAGGTATCTAAGCAACTGCTTCACAACCTACAGTTATTGAAATGGAATCGAGCTGTATTTAAAGACTTTTAATGTCCACTATGTTTTACTGAGGGTGTATACTTGTTTTCTCTGTTCATTCCCATGTAGGACACACTCTCTATTCATTTCCATGTCGGACAAACTCTCTCTGTCTCATAGTCACTGCAGACACTGTGTTCAGATTTAAAATTGCTTTAGTTTTCAAATTACTGGCTTTGATTTGGCTGAGGATGCCCATTAGAATTGTGGGTAACGCCTGATACATGCCATGTAAAATTAATGTATACGAAATGTCATGACTCATCCATAAAATAGGAACTTTAATCAGGTAATATGGTCATGGTAAGTTGGGCTCTAAGCTAAATCACATTTCCTCTAGCCACGGCTGCCAATGTTGTACTTTCCCAGTTATTTTGTCTGCTGAAAATACGAGCCCATTAGATAGTGTTGTCGTTTTGTTATTTTTTAAGGTGGCCTCTACTCGCTCAGAATAGAACCCCCGTCTGAAGCGCTTTGAGGCCGCCCGGCAGGGAGAAATAGGCTGCAGTACCACTTTCGGCCACAGCGAGGTGTGCAGGGGGCGCTCTTTCACAATGACTCGCAGATCTGATACTAGGCTACTCCTGGAGCTCATCGTTTACAGTTTTTTACATCTGCTTACACACGTTATCAGAACTATCTCTCCGTTTTTCAAAAGTCTATTGTTGTTGTTATTGAGTAGTCTATAAGATGATATTTATTTATTTAAAACAGGTAGTCTCATTAACATCCGAGATATCTTTTTCAAGAAAGACCTGTTCATATAAAGTAAAGATACACTTTAAGCATAGAGAAACACACAGATAATTCACAGAAACACAATCATACATTTTTGTTGTGGCATTGTAGGCCTTTATTTGTACAGGACAGCTTAGACTTGAAAGAGGGGGATTGACATGCAGCAAAGGGCCACAGGTCGGAGGCGAATCTGCGGCCGCTGCATCGAGGAGTCCACATATGGGCGCCCGCTCCACTAGATGAGCTAACCAGGCGCCCTACAATCACACATTTTTTTTACAATTAAGAAAAGCATTTACAAGTGTGATTGCAAATGCAGTACAACCTTTTGAAATGTCCAAGTGAAATAAGAGAATATGCAACTTAAAGGTATAATGGAGGATTTTCAGAAATTTTAGAAAAGAACCGGTTCTCTACCATTTTTTGAAAAAATGCACATGCGCAACACTCTACCTGCTCCCGAGAGGGAACGCCTATTAAACGTGTGCACGAGAGAGCATGCACAAGCCTAGTTCTCCTCTTGCACGCTCTGTTTACAAGTTGCTGTCGGCATGGCTCATACAAGCCTACTTTCCAAAAGAAGATTTGCACTTTTCCCACTATGTCACACTCGCCACCGGTAAGTGGAAATCTATTTACGACAAGCATCTATAGCTAACTTTAGCATGCTACAGGCCAACAAACAAGCTATTGCCGAGAGCTGGGAGGCAGCGGTTGCAGGCCGTGGCCGTCTACTGGTCTGTCACAGCATGTACGACGGCCTTACGTAAACATATCCCAGAATGACTGACAACTAGGAGGACCAATAGTCTTGATGATCCACCCGGAAAAAGAAAATCCTCCACTATACCTTTAATGTTTTTTGGAGCTCATTCCATTTGTGTGTAGCACAGTATTGAACCCACTTTTTCCAGGTTCAGTGAGAACAAAAGGTACACCTAACGTAAAATGAGGTGCTTTGATGCATAGGGGCTTGATAGCTAGGCCTATATACTGTACTAATATCTGATATATAAAACGTATTTGATAAATTTGACCATATACATCCCCCACCTTTCCCCCACTGGAGCCTGATTTTTTTTGTATCTCCTGCAAAGTAATTAGGCACGTTAGGCTGCCCTAATTTTAAACTGTTTAGACATGAAGTGTAATCTTTAATCAGGTATGTGATGATGGTAAGCTGGGCTTTAAGCTAAATCACATTTCCTTTAGCCTCAGCTGTAACTGTAGTACTGTTTAGTGGTTATATCTGCTGGAAATACGAGCCCATCATGTGTTGTTGTTTTGTTATTTTTAATGTGCCAACTCCTCGCGTGGATTCGAACCCGCGTCTAACACGACACGAGGCAGAGGGAAATAAACTGCAGTACCATTTTCGGCCACAGCAAGGGGTCAATAGGCAGGTGGCGCTTTTTCAACATTTAGACTGCTGCCGAGGGAGACGGTAAAGCCCGGTAAAGCCTTTATGTTTAGAAAAAGCGGGTACTATGCGTAAATTCATCCACTTCAGAGGGACAGATGCCGGGGGAGCTGATTGTCACAGCATCCAACTATTTCAAGAATGTTTCTTAAACTACTCCTGAAGAATTTTACTTTATTAAAGAGAGATTTGATGGTGTTTAAAGATCATGCACTGCCTTTTCCCCACTGAAGCCTGTTTTTTTTTAATCTCCTGGAAAGTAATAATGTATTAGGCTACCCTAACGTTAAACTGTTAAAGTCTTATAGAGACAAAGTCAGACAACTGTAAGTCTTCAAACAGACAACAGAGCATTAGGCTAGGTATCCACCGTTATGCCAAAAGTAATTAAAAGAGTTTTGATGCCAAAGCTTAAAAATGCTACATAGGGAGCGTCACAAGTTGACTTAGTCTCCTCGTTGGGGGCTATTCCATGGGTACCCAACAACGTAGGTATCTAAGCAACTGTTTCACAACCTACAGTTATTAAAATGGAATCGAGCTGTATTTAAAGACTTTTAATTTCACCTATGTTTTACTGAGGGTGTATACTTGTTTTCTCTGTTCATTCCCATGTAGGACACACTCTCTATTCATTTCCATGTCGGACAAACTCTCTCTGTCTCATAGTCACTGCCGACACTGTGTCCAGATTTAAAATTGCTTTAGTTTTCAAATTACTGGCTTTGATTTGGCTGAGGATGCCCATTGGAATTGTGGGTAACGCCTGATACATGCCATGTAAAATTAATATATACGAAATGTCATGACTCATCCATAAAATAGGAACTTTAATTAGGTAATATGGTCATGCTAAGTTGGGCTCTAAGCTAAATTACATTTCCTCTAGCCACGGCTGCCAATGTAGTAGTTTCCCAGTTATTTTGTCTGCTGAAAATACGAGCCCATTAGATAGTGTTGTCGTTTTGTTATTTTTTAAGGTGGCCTCTACTCGCTCGGAATGGAATCCGCGTCTGAAGCGCTCTGAGGCCGGCCGGCAGGGAGAATAAAGCTGCAGTACCACTTTCGACCACAGCGAGGCAGGTGGCGCTCTTTCAACATTTAGACTGCTGCCGAGGGAGACGGTAAAGCCCGGTAAAGCCTTTATGTTTAGAAAAAGCGGGTACTATGCGTCAATTCATCCACTTCAGAGGGACAGATGTCGGGGGAGCTGATTGTCACAACATCCAACTATTTCAAGAATGTACACCTGAAGAATTTGACTTTATTAAAGGGAGATTTGATGGTGTTTAATGATCATGCACTGAAGCCTGTTTTTTTAATCTCCTGGAAAGTAATAATGTATTAGGCTACCATAACGTTAAACTGTTAAAGTCTTATAGAAACAAAGTCAGACAACTGTAAGTCTTCAAACAACAGAGCATTAGGCTAGGTTACGCCAAAAGTCATTAAAAAAGTTTTGATGTCAAAGCTTATAAAACATACATAGGAAGCCCCAGAAGCTGACTTGTTTGACCCTGAAATTATCCCGTGTATATCCAGCTGCATATTGCTTATAGATGGGCGCTCATCATATACCGCTGTATATAGCTCAGGTGTCTTGCAAGCACTTCGCAACCTACAATTACACATGTGGAATGGAGCTGTATTTAAAGGCCTCTAAAGTCGACTATATTTCACTAATGGTGTATACTTGTTTTCTCTGTTCATTCCCATGTAGGACACACTCTCTATTCATGTCCATGTCGGACAAACTCTCTCTGTCTCATAGTCACTGCCGACAGTGTTTTCAGATTTGAAATTGCTTTAGTTTTCAAATTATTGGCTTTGATTTGGCTGAGGATGCCCATTGGAATTGTGGGTAACGCCTGATACATGCCATGTAAAATTAATATATACGAAATGTCAAATGACTCATCCATAAAATAGGAACTTTAATCAGGTAATATGGTCATGGTAAGTTGGGCTCTAAGCTAAATCGCATTTCCTCTAGCCACGGCTGCCAATGTAGTAGTTTCCCAGTTATTTTGTCTGCTGACAATACGAGCCCATTAGATAGTGTTGTCGTTTTGTTATTTTTTAAGGTGGCCTCTACTCGCTCAGAATGGAACCCCCGTCTGAAGCGCTACGAGGCCGCCCGGCAGGGAGAAATAGGCTGCAGTACCACTTTCGGCCACAGCGAGGTGTGTAGGTGGCGCTCTTTCACAATGACTCGCAGATCTGATACTAGGCTACTCCTGGAGCTCATCGTTTACAGTTTTTTACATCTGCTTACACACGGAGGAGAGAGGGGGATTAACATGCAGCAAAGGACCGCAGGTCGGAGGCAAAATTGCGGCCGCTGCGTCGAGGAGTCCACATATGGGCGCCCGCTCCACTAGGTGAGCTAACCAGGCGCCCTACAATCACACATTTTTTTTACAATTAAGAAAAGCATTTACAAGTGTGATTGCAAATGCAGTACAACCTTTTGAAGGTACGTAAAAGTGTAAATGTGAATCTTTTGCAATCAAACACCCACATACACTAAGGTGTAACCAGAGGTGTAGTGGTAAAAAAAGAGGTGGGTAAACTATAAATTCTGGTAGACCACGACGTGGTCACCTTTTAAGGTGGGCCACTGCCTACCGCTGTATGTGTATCCTGATGACATCGCTATAGGCTATCATTTGATGGTACTACCAAGGGTATCACTGGTTGTTTCCTCATCATAGGTCACACAATCACTATTCAATTCATACATTAATCTAAGCTCTTGTTAAAGAGACTCGAGAAGGAATAATAGGGTTGAAATCTATAAAGTTTACTAAATGACAAAACAGAGAGAACAAACATATTTAAGAGATAGAGAGGGAGGCTTATATCCAGGGCTGCCAATGCAATGCACTTGTACATAATGATTAGGGATTTGGGATTATTTTCATAGTCGATTAATCTGTTAAATATTTTCTCGATTAATCGATTAGTTGTTTGGTCTATAATATGTCAGAAAAATGTGGATCAGTGTTTCCCAAAAGCCCAGGATGACGTCCTCAAATGTCTCATTTTGTTTCTGCTCCTGTAGAAGCTAGAGGTCTGTATGAAATCAACCTTGTTACTAGAAAAACATGTTTTTAGCCGCAATCTTATGGAGAAAAACTACACTACCCATAGTCGGCGAGTTGATTGGTTCAACTCGCCGTTTCCATAGAAACGTTTACCGTACCCGCAAAACTGCGAACGGCTATAGACAAGTTTACGCGCCAAATCATGGGTGGCGACATTACTCTACACAAATGCATTTCATTTCCGCCGGAAGTGATTTGCGCAGCGTCTGCCGGTGTAAACACAGCGATGTCGGTGCTAGCAGTGCTAGCTTGGGAACACGGTTCTACTACTTTGACTGGATATGGCGTTACTCTCCCCCACCCGAATTCAGTGCAGAACTGGGAGGATAACATGACGATGTGGCCCAGCATAGCGTACAGCATGATTTGCTCCTACTTCGTGCAATCCACGGCAATAGATGGAAAAGCAATGGACTATCTGAAAGCCTCCGAGGCATATCAATATCTGCACAGCAACAAAGTCGGTTGTGTCATGTCATACAAACATGATCGTTTTGTTTATCTGAAAGCAAATGTAGAGCCTAGCCAGTGTTTGAACAATGCGTGGCATAATGCTTGGGTGCTGGTAACTGAAGCTGGAGAAGACAAAACTGCGGGATGTATGTGTGTTGCTGGACCAGGGAGATCTTGTTCCCACTCAGCTGCGATCCTGTGGAAGGTAACGAGATTATTTGACCGTTGTAGCCTGGGCCTATCTCTTTATTATTATTGTTATTATTAATTAATACTGTTCAGTCAGATCCTTGATTCCCAGTCGGTATCAGGCTTGCGTAAAAAATGTAAACAATGGAGCGCATGTGCATTGCGTCTTCGTAGCTGGTTTGTGGTCGCAGCACTATCTATCTAACCACTCGTTCTGGTGCTTTTTCGAGCGTTTGCAACCAACTACCGCACACGTCATTCCCGAACCACTTTTCTTCATGTTGTAATTGTTATATCCTCTTTGTCACTGCGATATCAGTGCTTTGTCGGCACAACGGAGCTAGCTAGCAAAACAAACCCGCCCGCCAGAACGGAAGTGGATTGCATCGACAGGAGGAGTTTAGGAAGTAGAGCGGAAACGGCTCAAAAACTTCTCTATAGCGATAACATTAACTAGCTAGGTGACTAGCAAAGAGAGCTTGTTGTCACAAACTTCCAGTGGTTTAAATGTCAGAGAATGCATATAATTACATCCAGTTATTTATCTGATAATGTATCCTGAATTTTACTTGTAACATGGGCTAATGGGAAAAGGTAGAGGTGACTTGTTGAGTCAGTGGCATGAATCTACAGTGAACCAAATTAACCTAAAAAACATGAAGTTTAGTACTGTTTTTCGAGCTCACTCACTTTGGGCTTGTAGCCGAGGCCGTTTGGTGGCATCAGGAGGAGGGCTGCTGTCTTGATGCCGCTTAAAAAATTGCCGGACATCTATTTTTACAATTTATTACATGAGACATGTAGGCTAGTTTGGGCTAGTGACCATGGGTGTATTAAGAGAACTGATGAGTCTTGATGCAGTCTGCTGCTTCCTGCTCTCTACGCAAGAGATGCTCGATGGCGTTTTAAGCCCCCAACGTTGACTTCAAGGCAGCGCTGCGACCATTGACTTAATTCAAGGCACCTATAACTGTTGCCTAATCCTAGTGCCTGGAAGGCAACGTTGTGGGCTATAACAAACAAACACCGCAAGAGATTGGTCAACACTGACAGTAAGCAGCGCAATATGAAAGACTTCGTCTTAGGTTTAACAATCTATGAAACTAATAATGAAAAATATGAAACTAAAACGACATAAGCTTGATTTAAAATGGCTTAGGAACTATAGGCTATTTAGAGGTGGATAAACACAATTTAGAGGTGGATAAACGCTATTTCCGAATTTTGGGAGGTGCGTAAACGGCGTTTACGTGCGTTTAGCCTCCACTACATCCCTGGGTGTAACCTACAATTTACAATAATTGTCATCAAAACTTTAGCCATAGTTTGCATCAACATCCTCATATTGACAACATTACTAAGCAATTTGGCTGTCTTATCCGTACACAATGACACAAGGACTTGTCATTCTGATGGCACTGACATGTTCATTGACACAGATATTTACTTTTGAGAGATGAAGTAAGGATTTTGAGTAAGAGACTTGCTTTTGCAGGTAATCCATGGTGTTTTGCTATTTGTACGAATTGTTTTGAGAAATGCACTTACTGTTTTGCAAATGTTGAGGATGATTCGAGAAATTTACCAAAGCGACTGAGAAAAACTGTATATCTGCTGTGCATATGTTGCACTCTCTTGTTGTGGTGAAAAATAAAAAAATAAATGTTTCAACAGCTTGTGTGTGTATTTGCAAATATGTCTGTGCATGTGAACAATCTGAAGAATTTTCTACAATTTGAACTATTTCAGTATTATGCCAAAGCATACTAAAGATGAGAGTGCTTTTTATTATGCCCAACTGTGTGTAGTTGGTTAGACAAACATCTGGTGCCAGTTGGTGCAAAAGTTTGATTTTGATAATGCTATATGCAGTTATGGTTGCAGTGCTTCATTTTGCAGGATGTATAAGGTATTTTGCAGTTTGGGTGTGTGGTTTTGTGAATTGTGTTAAGTATTTTGATAAAACCAGCCTAGTTTGCAAAATTGTGTTTTAGCAATTGGAAAAAACTGTAAAATAATGTGTCCTCACTTTAAATTGGAAGAGGAAGTAACACATACGCCAGACTCCAGTCTGACATTCTCAACCTGCCATTTATTGGTAACAGGAAATGTATAAGACGATTCCCCTCATGTCCTCCCGCTGTGGAGGTGGGAGAAACATAAAACACAGACGTAAGGGCAGAAAAGAGTGATGGTCCTCATTTTTAATTTAATTGGGTTCTGCGGACACAGTCACAGTTCCAGGCAGCTCATTAAGCTCCACTATGGAAAAATAAATGTTCCAATTCAAAGACTAACACAATAAAATAAGATAGGCTTATAAATAAATGGACATAATTTCCCCTGTGACCCCAAAGACAGGTCTGATTTCTAGAGAAGTCGATTTTTGTGCAGTCAGACAAATATGTAAGAACAAGGACAAAAAAAAAAAAAGATTATTCTCTTTAGCTTCCGACTGCCTGCCACAGCTACTGTACATGCTGACAGAGTCTAATTAAGGAGGGTTGATTATAAACGGCTGTTACACTGTGGCCTTTGTCACCTTGTTTGACTCACCAAGAAGTCACGGCAATAAGAGTGGGAAGATGAGAAATTTGTTTCATAAGAATGTCAAAGCTATCACAGAAAAGTAAGACTTATTGAAGATGCTGAACTCAGTGAGACGATACGTATTTGAATGAATCCAAACCTCAAACAAAATGATGACGTTGTGGTTGAATCTCATGCAAACTATGTAAGAGATAGTATGAACTTTCATCATGCACTTTGATTCTGTATTCAGCCGTTAATGATCAGCCATTATATGTGTGTGCAAATCCGGATGTCTGCATGTGAATGTGTGCTTGAAACGTGTGTGTGTGTGTGCATGGGCGTCAGTTTGGTTTGAAATGTGGTGGGGACAGAGACGCATTCGGAAGTGCATTTCCAGAAGTGGTGGGGACAACGACGCATTCATATTTTTTTTCTCTTTCGCGCAGGTCATGTTTTGAAAGACCTTGTCCAGGGCCTGTAGGCTACTACAAATCAAGTTTAACATGCCCTGGATTTATACACTAACCCTAACAACCACGGTTAAACTGTGTCACAACATTTATCAACTAGTTGAATCAACCCAGGGTTTACCAATCTAGAGACGCGCACGTTCACATAAAAGAGGCGGTGTTTGCAGTCAATCTACCAGAGCCACATATTTTACATAAGAGCAATTCTACATAAATATGAAGAACACAGACACGGTTTACAAGCAAAAGGCAATCCAGTCGCTTCCTAGAACAGGAAGACAAGCTGGCAAAAAAAGCCGACGTTGTAAATGTGTAAGTCACAACGCTTATCAGTCCCTCCAGACAAATTCAGAGTTTTGTGATTGTTGCGGGCAGAAATCCTTGATTATCGTTTTCTTAGCCTATAAAATGCGATGGAATATGTGGGATATTTGTGCAATTTTATGCGATGAAATTGCAGTAACTTGCAAAAACTGCGGTTTGATGAAAAAGAGATTCCCCCAACCATGTTGTCAGTAGGCGAAATTACGTCACTACATAACGTTCCCATGGCAACATGGGAAAATGGCTGCTCTTGTGTGAAGTAAACGCAACATTTTTCAACTTTCTGCTGAGATATATGTGACTTTTTTGCAACGGAAATGAGGGGATTATGAAATCATGCAAGCCCCGCATATTTTGCGAGGAAATTGGCAATTTATGCGGCGAAAGTGCGGCGTAGCCTATTTGAAAAAATGCGGCCCCCACATAAATATGCGGACTTTGGCTGATTGAATTCTGCGATCGCATAATCACGTTTGTCTGGAGGGACTGGCTTATCAATCAGTCAGACACAAGATGTGACCATAATTACACTTGTTCTTTCCATAAACTGTCGTTAGTCTATTCAGTTGCAACCCTGGCAGTGGGAAGCGATCGTGAGCAAATAAAAAATATAAAAACATAATTCAAACCAATGTGCGCATTGGCAACACACGGCTCAAGAAGTTTACAATAGGCCTACGTTATTCCTTCCACTGAAAATCTATAGGCCCTACCATTCATAAATACCCATCAGGGAATGTTAACGGGGTTGTTAGTCTCTAAATGTTTTAACTTTTAAGAGCGCACCTCTCTCTCTCTCTCCCTCCCTCTCTCTCTCTCTCTCTCTCTCTCTCTCTCGAGCTTTTTCTTCTTTTTTCTCACTGAACTCCACCCATTCAGTCAATGGATCTTCTAAGAACCGTGATGCCGTTATCAATGGAGTAGCCTATTGATTGGTCAGTAGGCGGAGCTTTTTCACCAGTTGATCTCTAATCTCCAACATAACCTGCTCCCGACCAGGTTAGGTGTTCAGCATAAGTTACCACGGCGATTGAACCCGGTAACAACTAATCCACCGTCGTGGTACAGAAAACCCTGGGTTAGGTACAGGCCCCTGTAGCTTACTAATGGAAATAAATAAAAATGTATTCAAAAATGTGATGTCCAACTCGTTTTATGAAGAAGAAAGCCTTAAGTTTTCAAAAAGCAAGACCCGCTATGTTCTGCTTCGTACCATGTTGACAATATGACATGACGTGGTTTACTACCTAAACAATAATCATTTCTCTCTCATATTGCTCCTTATAACCACCGAAAACTCTGAAAAAATCGAACCAAAAGTCCAATTATTATGGACGTTATCTGACATTATAAGCGTTGTTTCTGCTTCACATCTTCAGCAGCTGCGGCTGTGGGTTGACTCCCCACGGTTCTCATGGGCTTAATATAATGTGAAAAAGCTTAACGTGGTTTAATGTTCCTAAATAGAGATCAATGATCACATTTCTCTCTCATATTGCTCCTCATGTACAGTAAGTGATCTTATGTGTTACGAACTTTATTTTTTAACTAAATTGAGCTTGAGGTTTAAAAAAAAAGTGGTGGGTACAAAATGACTCATGACAAAATCTGGTGGGGACACGTCCCCACCGTCCCCCCCTAAATCGACGCCTATGTGTGTGTGTGTGTATTGGCTTGCTAGAGTGCTGACACCGGCACGGTACCATGCTGCAATTAGCCAAACAAGAGACAATGACATATTGAGTGCTGCTAGCACCTTCTGTTAGTCAGCCGGCAAATCTCTCTTCAGGCCATAACTGCTCACACAACTTCAGTATCATCCTGAACAGCATCACACCCTCTTTCATGTTGAAGCAGGTCATGCTGTAAGAAAACAAAATTCTACATTACTGATTACATTTACCAACTTCTATATATAATATATGCTGGGAAGATACTACACACCAACTTATTTTGTGGGTCCGTAATTTCCAAATAATTTCCAAGGAACTTTCCTGGGAGGAAGTATGCAATTTGTTACTAATTATACGTACTGTGTTCAATTGGTACACTTCTTATTAGTTTATTTCAAACACATTGCTAGTGTGAGCGGAGTCTTCTAGTCAGTGCTAAGCCGGTCTGCTTAACCAAAAATGTGAAATTTGTCGACAGACAAACAAATTAACAATCAAGATAAACGGAACAATTCTTTCAATGAAATTCCCATTTTCCCTATTATTAGTACCAAATTGCAGTTATTTCCAGAATTTTTTTGGAAATTATTATGGGCCCATAAAATGAAACTTTCGTCACATCAGACCTTTTGTCACAGTGAGATTCAAGCTAGATTTGAGCATAGGCTGTATAAAGGTCTGCCTGCTACAAACACATTATGTACTCTTGGTAGTAGTGTCTGATGTAGCATTCAATTTAACAGGAAAATACTGTAGGAAAAAGCAGGCAAACATAAAAAAGCGGAAGTTGCAGTTATAAATGGAACAAATCATCATTACCAGGCTATCGTCAAGCCTGCTGTGATGGAGGGCCTCATCACATGGGGAGAAAAGGAGCAGCTCTCTGAGACACAAGGTTGCTTGATCAGAGGAAAAGAGGCCACAGAGGTGTGGCATGAAAATGAACAGAGGAGTAAAGGAAGACTGTAAAGGGACTTGGGATGTGTGCGTGTTTGCTGTGTATGTGACAGCTGAGTGAAAGATGAATGAGAGAGCTGAATAAGGATGAGGGGGAGACACACACTTGGAACTAGACTTCATTTGCTATATTTGTCCCTGAAAAATGTTTGGCCCAAAGGCAGGACTAGATGGTATTCAGCAAAAATAAGTTCATGTAATAAAACCCCTTACATGTAATACTTTATACATCCAATTTCCCTGTGATTTGCTCCCAAATATATTCTTGGCACTTGTGTTGTACATACTCAAATGTATGATGTACAAAGTAGCACTTTGATAACCGCTCAAAGGAAAGCTAAAAAAAAAAAGAGAAATAGTTTTGTTAATCATACTTCCAGGCTACAATAACTATAGTTAAATGGGTGTAAATCATATATGAATATCATATCATACTAAATGATAAATGGTTATTTTGCATACTTGTGATTACAACAAAGCACAGACTTTGTAAACCATTTTTTCCCCTTCTAAATTCATCAAATGGTTTTGTTAATAATTTACCAGTGGTGTTTATTTTCAGTCACATACTAGAATCCGCTGTGCCAAGTCCCTCCTCTGCCCTTATCCTCTCATTACTCTCCAGGGCTCGGCCTTATATAGCACCACACTTACCTCGGGGGTGAATGACATTCTCCCCAGAGACAGGCTCATCCTCCTCCTCCTCCTCCTCCTCTTCCTCACAACACAGCAAACATCCAGAGGAAAGGACAAAACAAGAAAAAGAAAAGCCATTGATATATTTAGTTTTTAACACATCTTACTGTTTGATTTTCACTCCTCCTGCGACTTAAATGTCTCCACGCATCAAGTGTCATCCTGACATATTTATTTTTAATCAAGAACTCATCAGCAGGGACAAAGACAACACGTCAACCCTCTGGCAGCTTGTTAGCGGATAAGAGACAAGCCCACGCAATCACAAAGGACACAGTGACAAACTTGGGACATAGATGTGTATGAGTGTGTGTGTTGTGCAGGCGGTCGTGATTAGTGTCATTTCATTATGGAGTGTGCCCTTTGTCTCTTACAATTTTCAATCAGTCCACTCATGACACACACACACACACACACACACACACACACACACACACATAAAGTAATGGAGCTCTAATTTGTGGCTTGGTGGAAACAGCTGACGCCCATTCAGATTCACTCTTCTGACTAGTATGAATATTAAGTTTGTCATTCATGAATATCAAAAAAAGAATTTAAAATCAGAATAATGGTTTAACTGCATGTTTACAGACCTCCGATTCGGAGACACTTTAAAGTATGGACACATACTGTAATGGTGCCTTCCATACTACTTAAGAATCAAAAATATCCAACCTCCTACTAGAATAAAGTACAATGTAACACCACTTAAAGTCGGAGTTCCTAGTAAATTTGGGTCAAATGCATTCACCCCGACTTCATGAAGTAGGAGTTGTCTGACGTCACACAACAATGGCAGCAACTATTTGAAGCGCATATTATAAATGGTAGTCAACTAAAAGACACTTCCTCTGTTTTTGTTTTTATCTATGCTTTATAATGTAGGCTATATGCAAGGGGGTTGCACTATTGAAAGCCATGTTTTTTTAATTTTATTTATCTATGTCAGTTTTCCCCCCAACCTTAGCAACCGTAGCTACCTGTGACACAACACAGACACACACTACGTAATAAATTAAAGAAAGTTATATAAAGAACCAGCTTGGCTTTCAACATGCATGGCTTTCAGCGAAAAGGAACAGGGACAGTTCATAATAGACTGTTTTATAATGGTTGTATTCACCGTCACTATAATACTCCATGTGTCCGCAGTAGGTGGCTTTCAACTGTTCACATTACGCACCCGATAGCAAAAATGGCTCACATGTCCTTCCTATAGCCAGAAATATTGAATAGAGAAGCCCACTACATGTACGCACACTGTACACACAGCATCCTCTCTGTGAGAGCAGTGAGTAATGTTTGGAGATGGAGGGATGAAGACCTTTTGTTTTGTAACAGCTCACAGAGCATGAGTGATGCCAGAGGGGGCAGGAGGTAGGTAGTTGGGAGTGATTTTGTGTGTGTGTGTGTGTGTGTGTGTGTGTGTGTGTGTGTGTGTGTGTGTGTGTGTGTGTGTGTGTGTGTGTGTGTGTGTGTGTGTTTGTGTGGGTGTGTGTGTGTGTGTGTGTGGGGGGGGGGGGGGGGGGCTTTGTTTTTCATATAAACTGCATGAACTGAAGTAGTATGTGTGTATGCGTGGGCACAAGTGTGGAAGGTGTGAGTGTAGTGAAGAGTGTGTGATGCGGGGGAGGTGCATTTGTTCGCTTTCAAGCACTGTAGGTGGAGACACACACATACTGGGAAAGATGGGGGTCTTTTGTGCTGTTGTCACATGTTCAGTCCATGTTAGTTTGACTTGTTGCTGTCCGTGCTTTATTCCTTCCCGTAATCATCACCTTTATCCATTATTTCCAGAAATGAGTTTTTCTTCCTTTTCCCTGCAACTAAGAGCTCTTCTACCCACACACATTCTCCAATGTTAAACGGCTCATCTTACGCCACCACCTCCTCCACTGCAGTTACATAAAAAAAAAACATTAAAGGGGGCAATTATCTGTGACTTCCAACCAGTTCAACAATGAATAGAAAATGCTTTTAGCGGAATGATTTTCGGACTTTTGTGGTACAGTACATGCTGTCTTCAAGGACGTCAAGGTTTAGAGATGATCTATTTTTGAAAATATTGTTAAATGACCACTTCAGAAACTGGGTTTGGATTGTATTTTCACGAGCACCGAGGGAGCTCCAAATTAATTTAATGATAAGGTACTTAAATGCATATTGATTTTGGCGGGGGAAAAAAGAAGCTACAACAGTATGTGAGGAGAAATATAGGCTACTGCACATCTTCTATTTACTAATTAAAATATTACGTGTCATCATGGCCAAAATGTCATGTTAAATTAATGGAGCTGTATACTGTAGCTATATTCTTTTTCTAAAGCGCTAAAGTGTTTTTCTCCTGATAGTGACATTTGTTAAAGGTGCCGTAGGTAGAATTGCGAAGATCCAGGACTTAGCCAAAACATTTGAACATTGACAACTTCTCAGTCCCTCCCCCCTTTCCGCTAAAGCCCAAATCGCTCTCCTAAGCCCCTACCCCCACAAGGGAGAATTAATGCATGTGCATGAGCAGTGATTGACAGGCCCTGGCTGTAGGTGGTGCCAGAGGAGCCATATTTTTTTATTTATTTCCTGCTTCACGTAGTTCTACTCGAACATAGGGTCAGTTTCAGCAAATATGACAGAAAGTTAGTTTTATAAGTCTTACCTACTGCATCTTTAATTAGCACTTAAACAAAGTACAGATGTGCTTATTTGGAATGTCATTAGTTTTGCAGTAAATCCCCAAATTTGGGCAAATTGAAAGATGTGTCTCATAGAGGCACTAAAGGAAGCATCAGAGGAATAAATTAAAGGGTTTCATCCTGTGGCAACTATGAATGTCTTTATTAAACGTCATGGCAATCCATGTTGTATTAGGTATTTTTCCGTCCGGACCAAAGTGGTGGAACAACTAACTAACCAACAAACACCCCTAATGTTTTATAAGCATCCATCTCCTGGGGTGGGTTCTAGTTTTAGGAATGTTCTTTAACACAAGTACCTCCACATGATCACAAACTTGAGAACCATTGCCCAATGTGTATGTTCTTACTGTACTCAGAGTGCTGTAAGTGTCAATTTCCATTTTTTTCTTAGCAACCGTAATACTGGAGGCTTGCATCTGTAGCCCAGTGAAAATATTCCACTTTAAGAGGTGAGGTGCTTTTGCTGGCGATCATTAATACTGCATAGACTCCAGCATGGAGCCTTGACTCACTGTAAGGCGTCCCTAATGTTCATATTTACAATGAGTGGGGTTATTAATTTTAAAGACCCATCTGCCCTTTCGCTTGTTTAAATATTTATACAGCAGTCGGTCTTTTTTCAGTTACCAGTTCACTGTCAGGAAGCAGCTACCATATAAGGCAGAGAGATTGATTTAATTCTCTGGAATCATTCATTGCTGTTAATGACCAGAGAGAGGCAGCCCATTACTCAGCTTGTCGAACATGAATCATGCAGCCAAAACACATCAGCAAATATCACGAGTTGTGATGTAAAATCGAGTTGGCAGTGACAGTAACAAATAGTAGTATCAGTTTGTGCATACTCGACACATGAAATGTGCATGACATGGCACTCAATTGTGAAAGACGGAGTCAAAACTTTCCCTCCTCTAGGATTTAATTATCTGTTTCTGACAGTTTATATTGCAACAGCAGCAACACATACATTTCAGTCATTTGTTGCCATGGTAACTGCTGCAAGCATGAGTATCAGCTCTTCTCCATTCAAGAGTCTTTAAAGGGCTAGCTGGCACAAGGGTGACGGGCTGGGAAGTTGGAAGAGACAGAGATAGAGATGTTTTTCAACTAACATGAATATCTCCTTCCTGTGTGTACACGCTGAAGATTTAAGTTTCCTGTTGTTTATTTGGAGAGCTCATGCTCCATTGTAGCATCTGAAACAAAGTTATGCATGGGTACACTTTCATTATATACATGTACTGTATATATTTTTTTATTCTTACTAGCTGTTGTCAGTGTTTTACAAGCATATACAAAAAGCTCTTGGAAGGTCTCATGAAATAATATGCATTTGTTGACAATCGATAACATTACTAGTTCACTAATATTTTTTTATGTTGGAGCCAAGGGATTCTGCACCGAAATTTGACGGGGACAGGTCTGACAGCAATTTGCTCTGAGCTGCCAATGAATCCAGTTCAACAAATCAGGCAAGGCAAACATGTAAGATGATGATGAAAGGCTGGAAACAAATACGCTTCACTTCAACATAAAACAGGCTTTAAAAAACAGAAAAAGAAAAAAAAATGACAAAACAAAAGCTTGTTTTCACACACACCACACACACACGCGCACGCACACGCACGCACACACACACACACACACACACACACACACACACACACACACACACACACACACACACGCACACACACGCACACACACACACACGCACACACACACACGCACACACGCACACACGCACACACGCACACACACACTAATTGTGTTCCTCATGAAAAAAGACGTTTTTTTTATATCACCCAAAATGTAATCCGCAGTTTTTGGGCGGCACTTTCTCTCAGGCCGGTATGAAGGTGAGTTGAATTGCTGCTTCAGAGGCAAAGAATGATTATTTACTTATGCTGTGTGATGTCTTGTATCAAGAGCCTCTCTGCAGGGTCATGTTCAAGCATCCTGGAACAATGGAAAACGGAAAGCTGTTTTCGGTTTGATTTAAGGACAAACAACAAACATGTTCTGTGCTCTTCTCAGAATTTGGTCAAATAGCATGTAATAATGCAGCATTTTCCATTCACGACGGTGGTTTTCAGTAGTGTATATTTTAAGGATGACATTATCTTTATTATTTGTTTTTGTAAACTAACCAGCTATTATGTTTTCTAGTATACTGGCAGCGTACTCGAGGGGAAATGTATTTCATAATGTACTGAGATATAACCCTTAGGTGTTAAAAGCATGCAACATAAGTGAGAATCAAGCCTTCACAGGAGACAGACTGGCAGACATTTGTCTGTGACTCATATCAGGGTTGCACCGAGAGATGACATTGCTAGATTATATATCATCAACTGGATTTAAAATTCATTCCTGATATGCACTGTAATTGGATTTTCTTCTCTCACCTAAATGCAAATTCCCAAGCATGTGATGGATGGATTGACCCCTCTGGGATGCTGTACTCAGAGATGGGTACAAATACATCCATAAGGATGTTGTTACACAAATCATCAAATGTAGCTCATCAACTATCTCAAAATAAAATACAAGATATTGGTATAAGAAAATGTATTTAATTAAAAGCAAGTATTTTAAAATTTCAAAATACAAACATACATTCTATACAAACTGAAAATACATTTTCGTAGTCTGGTGGGTTTGAGAGAAGTACATGCACCCCACAGAATAGTGCATGCTATTAGGGTTTTTTACTTCATTCAGCCATAAAGTGTCTGGATAAACTCAGGTTGCAGCATAACAGTCACTGAAAGGCCTTGGGTTGTGTTCACTGCCACAGAAGAGAAATAAAAAGTCCCTGTTCATGCAGTGCAACTATGGTCTACACATGCATTCTTCACAGCAGAGTTGGTCCGTACTGTGAAAAGCTAGTTACGTGATCTAACATTCGACCATGTGCGCAAGCTATTCCCCTGATAACTATTAAGAATGACCACTATGAATGTAGCTATGCAACAATTTTATTTTGTCCTGAGTTACAGAAGTTGATAACAATCTTGCTAAGCTTCCCATATGATGACTTACCACAAGATGTCACTGTTCCAGGCTGCCTGAGAGTGTCTGTGACGCGTAATTATGGATCCCACGTAACTTCTAGGCAAGTCCCGCCCTACGAAGCAGGCCGATTGGTTGGGTTAGGCGTTGACCTCGAGTGGTTAAGGTAAGGATAGCTGATTGGTCAGGGGATAGGACCTTACCTAGCGTAAGCATGGACGCCTGGTCAATAGTAGCGTGTGAATGCTATTGAAGGGCGGGTCTTGCCTAGAAGTTGCGTGGGTTCCATAATAACGCATCTGTGACGTTAGCTGGTATGCTAACGCTAAGAACATTTGCCAGGTCTAAACGGTATAGTGCTAATAACTTTTCTCTTCTGTTGTATTGTAGTGTCATTCTGTAGCCTGCAATGCAATATCTGATCATATATAGATGACAGACCTTTCTCTTAGGGGAAATTTGCACATACCACCAAAAGCAGCTTCTTTCCTCAAGATACTGGTCACAAAGAACGCATGGAATTTTGGTAGTTCACAATAGTCGCGTTGCTGGACCCAACAGGACATATTTCACTTGCATTTAGCCAAAGTCTGATTACGCTACTTGTGGTACAGTTTTTTCTAAAGTTTAAACCTGGGGATAAAAAAAGATTTTATTTGAGAATAAAATGACATATTAAATCATTTAATTTAAAGTACACAAATACAAGCTCTTAACAAAGGATTTTGAATGAATCTTGAATCTTAACATATTTTGTCACAAATTACATCTTTTTTTCTCTGTCAAGCAAAACACAAATTACAAAATACTTGAAAGTAATTAAATACCTAATTAAAATACATTTAATTTAAATTAAATTGGATTATTGGATTATTTCATTATCCATTCACCCTAGTACATGATTTAACTTTTAAACAATAACTGAGAAGCACCTCATACAATGGCAGAATATCTTTATGTCATTAAAATAATATCTCACTTTTGCAAGTAGTTAAAACAAATAACATAAGCACCTCTGATGAAGGCCACAAAACTTATTTTTCTCCAGACTGTTAGTGATGTTGATTCACATCAAAAGTTTTTTTTTGTTAATGAGCATAAATCTGATGATCACTTTGTTTGTGTTTGACTTTGGAGACTTTTCCTCTCGCCGAATTACATAACATTGCAATCTGGGAAATGACTACAGTAAGTTGTGGCTGTCTGCCACAAGTAAGTGAGTCACATCCAGCTGAATAATAATTGGCACTACAAAATGTGGCAGCTTTAAATGAGGTATGACAAACACTGTTTGTATGAGTGAGCTCTCAAGGCAACATAAGGCAACGTGAAGTGCAAAGACAGCAGATGGTTGCTGGCACATCAGTCTTGATCCGACAGACAGAGTATGTAGACCAATATGGCGGTGGCATAGCGGTGATCAGGATACAGCTGATATTCACCACCGGTAATGCAAAACTAACTTTACAAAAATTGAATTAGTTGCTTTTGAATCTTTGATTTGACCTATTACAGATAAATTAAGACAATAAGGTTGAGAAAACTGATGTAAAACGAATTATATTGTTAATTTTTAACTACATTGGTCTCGTGAGCATCAATTTAGACAGGAAAACTGGTATTGTCTACCCTTGCGTGCCTGGAACACCTCCCTAGGGAGGCGCCCAGGGGGATCTTTACCAGATGGCCAAACCACCTCAACTACCAGTTAACATATTGCAATGAGCATGCCAACTGGTATTGCATCACAAAGAATAGTGATTAGAGTAAAGTTCAATTCATTAAACTAGTGGCTCTCCAAAGCAGAATACCATAAAGGAGAGATCAATTCCTTCTCCTCGCGTAACATGATCTATCTCTCTGTCCGTTATCAGCAGCAGATCATTGCAAGTTGATAAATTGTTTGGAGTACTTGCACAGTGACGACACTGTGCAAGTACTCTAAACAATTCATCAACAGAAGTAATTTAAAAAAGAGACACAGTATTGCATTTTGAATTGTTTGCAGTGCTATTAAATGAAAATACAGTGGCAATTATTGGTAAACAGTACTAAAAAAAAACACACCAAGGGACTCACACAGGAAACTTTTTAATATCTGGCATTTCCTGCATCCCCCACACACTCAGCAGTCCATCGCCACATAACAGTTAAGGGAATTACCAGTTAACATATTGCAATGAGCATATCAAAACTATTGACAGAGGCAGTTCCACTCATCAGCCATAAAAAGGCAAATCAGATACTTTCATCACCCCATATGACAATAATTTGACACAGATTATATTTGTTGTCCAATATGTTTGATATATGGATGTTAATATACTGACTAAATAGTGGCATCACCAGCAATATACAATTAAAATTAAATATATTTGCAACTTTGGATAAACTCCATATCTTATCTTAACTTTCAACTGAGAAACCTTTCCAAAAGAAGTGTGTATTTTATTATAAAGCTAGTGTTAAATTTGGACACACTAGGGTCATGAAAGTCAAGTTGAATAAAAACACTTGAGAGCTTGTACAAGTCTTCATGAATGGAGCATGAGCACTACGGGTTATACCAGCCCACTGGGGAAGAGCAGGAGATCCGGAGCAGCACAAAGATGGAGCTAAATGACAGTCACTCTGACGCAGAAGGAGACCCTTTAGTCACCACCATGTCAGTGCCCTGCTCTGGTTACAAAGTGAGAGAGGGCTCAAGAGAGCGGAAAAGGTGGCATGGGGGCGGGAGGGCTGGGAGAGAGACGAGGGAGAAAGCTGAAGGGGGAGGGAGTGCTGTTTGTATAAGCAGCGCGTGCGCCTACATTAACCATCCCTATTAATGAACCGCTGGAGGGACTTCACATCATGGGCAACGCTAAGCACAGGAAGGAAGCAGGGAAGAAGAGGGTGAGGGTGAAGTGGAGGAGGAAAGTTGTGTGCAGAGGGACAGAGGGGGTGACTCTTTCCGGCCTTGTCACTTTTCCGACCCTCATTGCCGGTTCAATCAGTAACACACATTAGGAGTAAATTGAGTGGATAGATTTTGCAGCTGCTTTCAGACAGTCCGGGGCAGACGGAGCAATTACCACCGATGAGGCCTGTTTAGCCATGTGACGTAGGCTACACAGCAATACTATGACTTAGATAGGCCAGTGGGCGGATTGTAATGTGGGTGGATAGTAATGTGGTGTCTTTCTTATATATCGCAATAAAACAAGTGCTTTCTTTCATGCTCTGTACAAAGATATACACTTCGTATCCTCTATTAGTCAATAATGCAACTTCTTTTACCAGTGAAATGAAGGATGTAGGTTACTTCACAGAATAACTATAGAATATTTCCATTCAAGGGCAATTAGCTAAGTAGGCTATACCTTTCAAGAAATTGATAAAAAAAAAAATATAGATACAAACAATACATGACCAAACAGGAGTTCAGCTATGCTGAATATGTCAGCCACCATGAAGTGAACCAGCTTGTTGGTGTGACACGGCAACCAAAAGAAGAAAACATTTGACTTATCCTCTAGGTTTAATGGTCATTTTGTAACTGCTCCTCGTAATCATTGACACCGACATGTCAGCTATGTTATGTATCTAGCAACTCATGTATCTAGGAGATGATATCATATGTATCTGGGAGGAGACAAGCATAGATTTCATTTAGGACTGCTTTATTCCCAAAAACAAAGGCTAAACACCTTTTTATTAGATGAGGACACACAAAGATTCAAGGATGCTGCAGAGATGAACAAACGAATATTGAGAGACAGGCGAGGGGCGCCCTCATCTGGTCATTTGGGTTAATTGCAATCGCAAATATTTAGGACTAATAGCCTACAATCTGCAGCAATTTAGTAGGTCTATGATTCATGTAGCAATGTCGTTGCGATGTCCCAGCCAACCCCCCCCCCAAGAAAATTAACGCTTTAGGTATTTTTATCTAATGCTTTATTTAACTACCACTACTTAATGCCATAACAACATAGCTATGAGCCAAACCGTATATTTGTCAAAAAAATTAAATAAATAAAATTTAAAAAGCCATAAATTAATGTAGAAGATTGATGTGTTTCTCAATCTATGAAGAAGAAGAGGCTTTGGCCCAAATGAAGGTTTAACACAAAGATTTATTAATAAAAATGATAAGTCAAAATACATGAAATTACGCTGCAGCGGGCCTGTAATAGTTGTTTAACCCTTAAGTGTCCACATCTATTTGCCCTAACATAACAACAACATTACAAAAAGAATACACTGCAAAGCAGCGGACAGCAAGCTGCTTCCCCTGTGGGGTCACATTTTACTGTTCCCAATCTCTCTAAGTTTCAGAGTTATATTTTCCTGCACCTGGAGGCGATTCTATTCTCATTGGCCTGTCATTGGCATGATGATGCGTTTGGCGCATCTCATTGGCTTTCTTCATAGCCTCATGTGATGGTCACACCTTTGTGTTGCCAGGTTACTTCAGGTCAATAGATGAAAGGTTTTAATGTGTAAAAATCAACTGTTCCCAAGCCTTACAGGAATACATGTATTTCTTTGTTCTAATCAAGTCTGGCCCTCCAGGGGGTGCCCCCCAAAAGGCTAGACAGAAGCTACCTTTTCTGTGAAGACAATGAGCTTTCTCTGTATGCTAAATATCAGGCATGACCTAAATTATTCTTTAGAAACTTGGGAATGATGTGAGGTAGACAAATGTTGATTAGAAACAGCTGCAAGGGGGGCATTGAATACACCTAAATCAAAATGTACATTGTTTTCATAACCTAAGCATTGTTTTAACTTTTTAAAACCTAACATTAATAAATGCTATAAGCTATATCAGTTATTTTAATAAACTGTTGATATATGTTGGAAAAAAAATGTTTTATGTTGTATTTCATTTTAGATTATTTTCACATTTGTCATGTTTCTCATACTAGGGAATATAGAAACATATACACAAATATACTCTGGTTACATTAGTTAGAAGTTAAATGGGTATGAGAATAAACAGACACAAACCTTCCGACTTCTCCCACTAGATGGCAGTGGTGATTTTGCCTTTTCTGTTTTAATGCCAGACAAATGTGGCCTACAGTAGGCTATGACACACTGATCTCCACACCTGCCCCGTGGAGGTGCACTCACTCTATTTCACAATAGACACAGTCCGCCATGGGCTTTTTGAATTTAATGCTGCCCCTCAGAGCCAGGCCACTTGAAAGAGACCAATATTTCTCAAAGATGGGACACAGTGAGCTGCACCCTAATAAAGATCGTACATTAGTGGGTGCTCCAAATTCCCCAACATGCTGTATGCATTTGTATGGCTCGGCAGTGATGATCCAAACCATATGAGGAGCTGAGTGGATCTCCAGAAGAAGAGGCAGGCCACCCACAGCCATCGCTCACTGCTCTCTTTTTGTCTTTCTTCCCCTCATAGGTCAGGCAGCATTCCTTCGGTGCCCTGGGGAGCTCTGCTGAAGAAGGCAACATCATTCACGACTCAGATTCTGCAGCATATGCTACCTTCATTCCCCCCCACGATCAAAAGGATACATAAAAGAAAGCGGTGACAGACAGATGGGCAGTCTCACATTACTTTAGCATTAGTGCATACCTCTCAGTGTCAGTAAGTGCAGGAAGAGAGAGGAGCAGTGCAGATGTTGTTATCAGATATAATGATAATGCAGATCGGCCTTTAGTCACCTGAGTGTTTTTTGAAGAGTAGATTGTGTCTGGTCGACAGATACTGTATATATATCCACAGTATTCCAACGTGTTCAGTCTTGGCTGCCGTGGTTGTCTGTGTGTGATCATCGACTAAAAATGAGGGGACATGAATTTTCTTGATAAGCTCCAACGCAGTTGTGTTTATTTAACTTGATATATTGCTCAAGGGCAGACCACCTTCACTCCCACTAATCCCCTCATCTCAGTATTATTCTAACCGCATCTGTAGAGTGAAATATCAGCCTTCATTGATAAACCCAAACAGTTGACACAATGAGGTATGGTAACATTGGAGAAGCGGATTACTTCATTTATCAAAGGACTGTTGGTATGGATATTTTTAGGCCCTTGATAATAGTTGATTTAGCATAATATGGCCTTAGAAGATAGTAACCACTGTGCTGCGGTGGCTCTTCCTTTCCTCCGTATTTACATTACAAAGAGGCACAATTTAAGGTCAGTGCTGGATCCACGTCGCTTCAAAAGATTATTGTTCGAGCACAATAATGAGATAAGAAATAAGTATGTCATTGCTAACGGACACTTTTCCCTCCTAAACCACACAGAGCCTCTTTTAGACAGGAAACTACCATGATCAAACAGTAAGGAGAATGAATACCTCTGAGCTATGCCACATTAAAGAGAGAGATGAGACGAAAGAGACCAAAGTATCCGGGACCCACCGGACAAATAAAAAACTCAAACTGCTTCTTATGAGGTCACATTCAGAGGTTATTATGCAATCAAGTATTTTCCCAAATACCTGAACAGTTTTAATTGAATTAGTCTATTCAATAAGCTGCATGAACAAAAAACAACTCATCTAAAACCCACTGTAAATAGTTAGCCTGTAATGAGTCTAATATGGTGTGAAAATGTTTTGTGAGGTCATATTAGTGGCCAGCGTCTGGCTTTGGAGGGCATGGATCATTTCCCGACTCTGGAAATTGAGTCAGAGTCAAACTGTGTCCTGCCCTGGCTTATTACTGGCTGAGAGGATCGCCCATCCCAGCAGCATAATTCCATCTGGGCTAAATATTTATACAGAGGGGGAACGACATCACTTATCCACAACACATTCATTCACATAAGGGAGAGCTACTTCCAGAGTTGAGTTTGCCAGAGGAACATCACTTCTTTTTGCTGATATTTGCAGAGACAAGCTTTTAGGGAAAAAGAAAATAGGGTTTGTACTACCTAGATTACACAATGATCTTTTTCACCCCTGTTTTTGGTGTGATTCTCACTATGTATCAGATTGGGAGGAATCCTGCCAGTGGTAAGTTTTTCTCTTCTTTTTTTTTTTTTTTTTTTTTTTTTGAAAAACTAGGTCCAAAGTGTGCCATGCTTTGAAAATAACTGCATAAATCCTCTGACAGTTATCATAATGATGAGGTACTTTTTTCCCCTAGAATTATATTTATGTACTATTATGTACCTTACCTCAGCCTTTTGAAATAAAAAATAGTGCAGTAGATAGTTTACTCTTTGTATATATACTTATAGAAGAATATATACACAAAACCTGTGAAAACATCCAAGCAGACAGGTGCTATATAATGTGCTATATAGCGTTTATAATTCTACAGTTTTATAATTAGCCATTAATTTAATGGACATTGACTAAAAGAAGTCCAATTGACAATAATTCAGAATATATACAGTATATGTATGTGATATATATATATATATATATATATATATATATATATATTTATATATATATATATATATATATATATATATATGTATATATATATATATATATATATATATATATTTATATATATATATATATATATATATTTATATATATATATATATATATATATATATATATATATATATATACTACATATATATATATACACAAAGTACATATACTGTATATATTCAGAATTATTGTCAATTGGACTTCTTTTAGTCAATGTCCATTAAATTAATGGCTAATTATATGAGTTTATATGGGTCGGAGTGAATTCACTTGTTTTATTTTTGCTACTATCTCTAGCTGGGATGTGCTGGCTGCAGCAAGACCAAAGGTGCGACATGGTGCTGATGAGAGGGGTGACCAGAGAGGAGTGCTGTGCCGGGGGCCGCCTGGACACAGCATGGTCCAACACCAGCCTGCCCATGAATGAGGTCAGCCTGCTAGGCTTCCTGGGAATTGTCTCCTGTAAACCATGCAAAGGTAAACAAACAAACCTTTAACAATCTAATTAGTTGAATCTGCCAAGTAGCAGGAATCAATTACTTGTGTATTGCTTTGGTTTATCACACATGGCATTCGTCATTGCCCAAAAGTTAAATGCTGCACTAAACTGCTTTAAACCCACATTCAAATTCTTTTTAAACATCAAATGATCCTACTGGACTCAGGCTGCTTCTGTCAGTGGTAGTTTTAAGGTAAAGTACTGGGTGTTTTAATCACTGCTTAGATATCAATTGCAGACTTTAAACAGAAGGTTTAAATTACGTTTTAAATATCACAGGGACAAAATTGGCTACTCCGTTACACTAAATAACTCTCGTCTCCCCGCAGAGAGTTAGCGAAAGTTAATTCAAGCCACGCCGTTTGTGAAATCAAGGTATTTACACAATGAGTTCCCGGTGCAGCTTTCAACAAAATGCAGACATGGGTCCAGGAGATCTTTCCACATAACTCCACCCAGCTGTCCTAAGAAGCTTCCTCTCCTGGAATCTCTACGGGGTTCATTCAGGTTCACTTACAAATACATTCTTGTTATCTTAAGCAGCACTTGCACCATGTGATCATAGGACAAAAATGTGAATTTCTCCAAGCTGATGAAGTCCAGTAGAAATTGAGCCACTGGCATTTTTTGGAGAACATCCCCAACCACAGCCACAGGATTTTCTGGCCTCGTCACACGGCTTAGAGAAAGAGACATGTGGATTGTATTTAGATAAACCTGAAATAAGCAGATAGACCACAGTCAAGGGTAGCCTGCAGTTTTGTAAAAAAAAAAAGAAAAGACTTACATAAAGGTAAACAATTGTCACATGAAAAATGAATGAAGTTGGCCGAATCACAACCTCCTCCTGCCCTGTTTGCTTCCATGAGCAAAATAAGAAAGTACATTCCTGCAGGCTGGAGTAAATGCCTGCCACATGTCTGGGACTCATAATGTGCTACACTATCTTGATCATTTGGAATTCGGTGGGAGGAAAACGTTGACAGCGTGAATGAAAGTTAACTGATGGCTTGTCAGTTCAGAGTAAGACACCTACATCGTTACAAGACTATAGTTTTTTTTTCAGACATTCCCTTATTGGGAGACACAGAGGAGATAGAGAGAGAATGTATGCGCAGCAAGAGACAGAGTGAAAGATGAAAATGAACCAAAAGTTAGACCAGAAAAACAAAACAAACAAAAAAACACAGCTCTGGAATAAAACAGGATATTGAAGTGCTGGTAGAGACAGGAAATAAGAAATAAGTTCCTCATTGTTTACAGAATCCTCAGGACTCAGAGCTGATCTGCCATCATCTCTCAAGGTCCTGGGAAAAGACCTGTGTGCATTGTCTAATGTTGATTTTGCACTGTGTAGGATTACAGTTCCTCCTGTGCTCTGACATTATGGGGTGTCAGAGGAGCCTGGGGCTTCCTCATTTCTCAGCCTGTAAACTCCTCTGACAGCTATTTGAACTCTGTCTACCTCTGCGGGAGCTTAGCCCAATCCGTATGCAGCCGTACACATAGGTCTGTTATGAAAACACGCCAGCCTCAAATTCCACCAGGCAAGACACCCCTGTGTGTAACGGTCAATAAAGAGATGTGATTATTATAAATATTGTGCAAGGTGAAAATTGTGTTTTGGTCTGGGAAAACCCCAGATCTCAAGCTTGTTTTAGATGAAAATGCCTGCGGATCACCTGATGTCTGCAGACTTGTTAATACAGTAATATTACACTGACACTCACATATGAAACCACTCGCTGTGCTTTTGTAGAGACTTGCGATGGAGTCAAATGCAGTCCCGGGAAGGTTTGCAAAATGAAGCTGGGAAGGCCTCAGTGTGTGTGCTCTCCAGACTGCTCTCACATTACCCAGAAGCACGCTGTGTGCGGCAGCGACGGGAGGTCATACATCGATGAGTGTACCCTGCTGATGGCCCGCTGCATGGGACACCCAGACCTGGAGGTCATGTACCAAGGAGACTGCAAAAGTAAGCATGATTGATCTACTTTATGCTATTTCCAAGATAAGCTGTTGTGCACAAAAGCAAAATATATCACACTTTTTTTTTATTTGCTAATAGTCCTTTTCTAATGTCTTGCAGAGTCGTGCTCCAATGTGGTGTGTCCAGGTACCCACACCTGTGTGACCGACCAGACCAACAGTGCTCACTGTGTCATGTGCCGCACAACTCCTTGCCCAATCCCCATGCTGTCTGAGCAGCCAATCTGTGGTAATGACAACATCACTTACCCCAGCGCCTGCCACCTCCGCCGGGCCACCTGCTTCCTCGGTCGCTCCATAGGAGTCCGCCACTATGGCCACTGCAACAGTAAGGCTACAAACACACCTGCCACTTTCTATTTTTACCAGTCTCTTAATTGTCTGTAACAATGAGGATTCTGCAGCTGTCATGCAAGCACATTTTGACTTTTTTTGTGCAGGTCCCCCTCGGAAACCTCAACATTTCGCAGGCAGTGAGGAAAACGCAGTCTAGATGGACGACTCCTGACGCAGTCCTTTTTCAAGAAACGAGTTGTTCGAGAAACACTTCCAAGTGTCACACCACTAGCTTCCCATGATGACCTCTTTTTTTGACAATCACTTCCCCTCCCCTTTGTATACAGAATGACAATACATTTAAAAGACCTCTGTTGGAAGACACAGTAGTGTAACTGCCTCAAAAAGAGCTACAAAAACTCCTGTTAGTTTGGGAAATTGAGGCAGATGAACACACGTGTCTCGAGATAAAAAAAAAAAAAATCGCATTGGCTCTTTGGGAGATGTGCATATTGTAAATAGAATACCACTACTATTTATTGGAGAAGGTATCAAACTCTATTTATGTTTTTATCCTAGTAACAAATCCATATATCCTTGGGAAAGCTGATGCATAAAATGTATTTATTGTGTTGTGTTTATTGTGTATGTACAATGGCGGCCACTGGCATTGGCATTTTACAACTTTTTTTTTCACAGTTTTCACATTCCCCACATTCAAAACAAATAAGCTGATGGAAAGCAGCGCTAATATGTTTGGTACCACTCTATAGCCTGCCAATGTGCTTTTAATTCACCACAAACAAAGAACAGGACAGCTACAGTTGTGCTGCATGTACTTAAGCTTTTGTTTGGAGGTGAGGAAGGGACTCAGCCTAAACAAAGCTGTATAGTCTCCCTCCTTCCCTGCCTCCACACATGTTTACTCGAGATCCTGATCCTAACTCTCAGCCACCCGCCGATTACTAAAATTAACAATTTGGTTGTGTTTGTAGGAGTCTCAGAAGACTGTTGGTACAACCCCAAGCCCTCTACAATACCTCCTCTGTTGAGAGCTTGGCTTTGTTTTGTAAATACATTTTTGGAGGTTGTGCTAGTTCATTCCATTGCTGTTTTGCTGCTTTCAAAGAACTAACTGGATAGACAAATGTAATCAGCATCATCTGAGCGAAAGGAAAATTAAATTTGTCTGAGAATGGACTACAATTTAGGCCAATTGAACATACCTGTACCTGATTCCACTGCCAGAGGTGAGTCAATCTATTCACTTACTGGTAAACCTGGTAGATATCGATGCAAATGGCCAATATCAAATGGTCTAGTGATCCAGTTAAATCTTTAAACTCTAAGCAGATGTCTGAAATACTCTTAATAATCCTTATAGTATATTATGAAACATGTCAATGACTCTCCTGTAAATACCAGTATTGCGTGTACCTACCTGTGTACCTACTGTGAAATTTGAATGACAAATGCATTAACATATTTTTGTATTTTTGTACTTCCATTTCAAAACAACATAAAGTTTAATATTTGTCACAATGTGTCCTCTTTCTTTTTTTTTTAACATACTTGATTCTCGCTTTGCAACCTGCTTTTCTATTATATCTCAATTCACCTCAACATATCATCTGCATTTTATTATACTGTAGTACATACATATAATAACAATACATACAGCATTCTAAAACAAACTGTGTCTGACATGCATTTGACAAAAGTTGGATTTTTCTAAACTCTGTCACAGTCTTAATCAAAGCAGGTTTAGCCAAATGAGATCATACTTGAACTCTAAAGGAAACTGTACACATTTGTCAATATTTAATATTTGTCACATTGTGGCCTCTTTTTTAACATACTTGATTCTTGCTTTGCAACCTGCTTTTCTATTATATCTCAACATGCACCTCAACATATCATCTGCATTTTATTATACTACATATAATAACAATACACACAGAAATCCGCAACTGTGAAACTGTGTCTGACATGCATTTTACAAAAGTTGGATTTTTCTAAACTTAATCATAGCAGGTTCAGCCAAATGAGATCATACTTGAACCCTAAAGGAAACGGCACAGCTTCCCTATCATGCTGAAGTTTAGCGTGGTGGGTCAGGCTTCGGCAGCCAGCCAGGCACTCGGTTTATGCGTGCAGTGCTTAGACCTCCTCTTCTGTACGTGCAGTGGCTGAGTCACCTCTTTGACAGGCCTCTCAAGGCCTCGTGTGAGAATCAAATCCAGGCTGGGCAGCTTTTCTTCCCTGTCTCCTAAGGAATATCCCCCTGCTCTGGGTTAGATGGGCAGGTCAGGGGGATGGAGGGCGAAGGAACTGAGAAATTAATGTTTCGTAGCCTGGTTACTGACTCACTTCCCTGTGTAAAGTACCTCCCTTGTTTTTCTGTCTTTCTCTTCTTTTTCTGAATCCTGCGCTCCGCCATGCAGCAGCATCTGGTTCGACTTTAGGGAGATGTTTATATTCCTGTCCAAGTACCCTTTTATTACACTGGGAATGGAATTGGATGTTTCGTTAGTTTAAACAGGGGCAAATAACAATGCCACCAAGGGGCTGTTTCTGTGCCCACACATTTTTTTTTTTAAATGTATCTTTTAACGTTTTTCTGTGCATTGGGTGTAAAATTATACACGATCGATTGATCCAAAGATCCACACAAACATATTGCTCAGATTTAGTCATCAGGAATGCAGACGTGTCTTATGCCATTTTGTTTTTCATCTTTGGGATAATACATAGAAACCTATTCTGGATTAACTGCCAAATCTATACCTCATTATCCTAAATGTACGTGGAAAATACAATGTTAAAGCCAATTTTTCTCATACCTTAAGTGCGTGCCATCTATAAATTCTTCTGTGACCCACAGAGTAAACTCAACAAACCGGTGTTTCTCGCCTTAGTTTAAAAAGTGGCAACCCCACAGGAATTTGCGGTGAACACCCACTAAAATAAAACATTTGCCGCACTTTGCGGCTGTGTTCTTCCAGGAAAATACACAACAGAGAAGTAAGTTGAGAGAGCAATTTTGATGCATGTACTGTATCTGGACAAACCATCCTGATGGGTTCAAGACAAATCCCATTTGCTGTTGTCATTATGACTGTGCGAATACCTTCAACAGGAACACAACCTGTATATCATTACTACACAGCCCTCTGACTGATGTCGGATATGATGCGCCAGTGTCACACCAGTGGTGGTAATTACATAACCACAGAGTAAACCTATGAGCCATTTCAGAGCTATCCTAATTACACTTAACATGACACCTCAGGCATTCTCTGTCCACTTTACGCCATATTTCATTTTCCCCCCCTATATGTTATTGTTTGTGGTGCAACCAATGAGGGGTCAGCCTCACTTCCACTGGAACAGCTTTGTGCGTGTGTTTGTCTGAATGTTTGAGTGTGTGGGTGTGATTATGGGTGCATCTCACCTGTTATGAGCATGGGATCAGTTACACACATTACATCACAACCTCTGGCTGAGGTGTTTATATCCCTACAAACACATGGGGCTATAATGTGACGCCCACACTGACATTTCAGGGATGCGTAATCATCCTGCTCTGATATGTCAAGCTTCTTACTCAACGTCAATGACGTCCACATGGCATCATTTCCGCCAAGTTGCCGTACTACTTCCAGTAACTTTACAACCAACATTTAGATCTGAAATGATGTTGTGATCAGACCAGGCGCTGTGGAGTGTTTCAGAGACCACCCACTCTCTGGAACGCGCCACTGGATTGTAAACAGCTCAGTCCTACCCACAGCTGAAACTAATAGATATCACATCCATCACTCCATCAGAATATATCTGCCTCAGACATTATTTCACAGACTTGCTCTGTTACACGGCAAGTCTTTTAATTTTCCACATGTGCATGAAATTTAACTTCTGACAATTGATCATTACACTGACACAACAGCCCACACTCCAGTCTTACAGTTTATACTACAACAGATGACGTTGGATTATGGATTTCTCGGAAATGCTCTTTGCTTTTTATGATCTCTGATCTGGGGTCATGTATATTTTATTGAGGCCAGACTGCCATCATAGAGTAATGCTTATTTAATGATAATGACAACATATTGTAAAGAAGAAGAAAATGATTTAGGAAATGTTCATGAGTGTAATTTGGCACCCTCGATCTATTATTACAGTGCTAGTTTTAAATGCCAATTATCAGTCCATGCTTTTTCCGAGATGGAAATGTTTGCGAGGCAAAGGACATTGCTCTTAAACAAATGATTAATTTGCTCAGAAAAAACTTTGCAACCAAGTTTACTATCCCCCGTTACGCTACAACTAAAACTCCAGGCAAGTTTACTGCAAATGAGCAGTGTTTGTCAGTGATTTGGTCAGGATCAGATCACCAACAACAAATCAGCCCAGTTAGGAAGTTGTGCACATGCTAATTGTCCCCAATTATTCTTGGTGAATTGTCTAACTTCCTCGTCGTGTCCTCCGGGACAGCTTCTCATTTGGCTCTGTGTGTGGTCTGGCCCATACGTACTGACAGGAGGAACATGTACTGGGAATGCAACAAAATAAACTGTAAGACTTTAAAGGTCCCATATTATACTCATTTTTAGGTTTCTACTTGTATTTTGGGTTTCTACTTGTATTTTGGGTTTCTACTAGAACATGTTTACATGCTTTAATGTTCAAAAATACATTTCTTCTCATACCAGTCCCTCCAGAAAAATGCAGTTTTTTTGTGATTGTTGCGGGCAAAAATCCTTGATTATGCGGCACGTTTTCTTAAAAAATGCAATGGAATATGTGGGATATTTATGCAATTTTATGCGATGAAATTGCTGGAACTTGCAAAAATTGCGGAAACTTGCAAAAATTGCGGGAACTTGCAAAAATTGCGGGAACTTGCAAAAACTGCGGTTTGATGAAAAAGAGAAAAAAAGTGATTCCCCAACACTGTGTTCTCACTAGGCGAAATTACGTCACTTCATAATGTTTCCACGGCAACAGGGGAAAATAGCTGCTCTTGTGTGAAGTAAACGCAACATTTTTTCAATTTTCTGCTGAGATATATGTGATATATAAATATGCGGACTTTGGCTGATTATGCATTGAATTCTGCGATTGCATAATCGCGTTTTTCTGGAGGGACTGTCCTACTGTTCTTCTGAATTTACCTGCATTCACCCTCTGTCTGAAACACTCTGTTTTCACTCCTGTTTCTTTAAGCCCCCTCCCAAAAACGTCCATCATTACCAGTGTTGGTCAAGTTACTTGGAAATAGTAATTAGTTACTTTACTGATTACTTATTTTCAAAAGTAATTAGTGACTTTATTAGTTACTTTACTAAGTTATTTTTCAAAAACATGATGCACGACCTGAATACGCTATAAAGCAATAGACCTTTCAGCCTAATAAATTGGCGGCATGTCCTCGACAATATAGGCTATAGCCAGCGACAAGCGTCTTCAGTTCAACGGCACTAAACTATTTTCACCTGTTTAGCAGGAGAGCGGCCCTCGGAGGTTCGCCCGGTGGAATTGGATGTAGCCCCAGCGATCATGTCAGTTGGGGGTTCAGGTTTTTTTTCAGAGAGTTTCACTCCGGCAGAGTCGGCAGAGTCTCTGCTGGCTTGCTAGGTGCTTGCTCAGATTTGAGGTGGAATTTTTTGCTATAGATAAAAGTTTTCTTCCCACGCAGAGTGTACAGCGGACGCTGATGTTTTTGTCACCTTTAACCGAGTCAAACTCAAAGTAATGTCGGTACTTCCAAGCATTAAACGTTGCATGATCCTGCTCTCTCCCGCGCTCCATGTTGTCTCTTGTGCAACACTAGCTACACATGTCAATGTTTACACTGACGTCATGGCGCTCATACGTCATTGTCACTCATGAGAGTCTCACGAAACAAAATCACGGTTAAGTAACGCAGTAACGCAGCCTGCTTACGGGGAAGTAACAGTAATCTAATTACTGTTTTTGCAATTGTAATCCCTTACTTTACTTGTTACTTGAAAAAAGTAATCAGATTACAGTAATGCGTTACTTCTAACGCGTTACTGCCCATCAGTGATCGTTACAGCTGAGGGATGACTGATGCGGCACTGTAGCTGCATGTTTTTATCTATATATAATATAATTGTGACATCACAAGCATACGGAAGTCCCGGTGGTCCGTTGTTTTGATGGCATTTGTTTGGCATTGTTTCTGAATATGTGTTAATTTCTCTGTGGACTGAGAATTTTAAATTTTGTCACAGTATCAACCTGCTTTATAATCAAAACAGACATGAAATCTCACTTTTTTTTACTATATGGGACCTTTATTACTTAAGCGTGCTGAGACCTTTAGGTACTGTGTGAGACTCCTGTGCCGGAGAAAAGTATAATATGAGATTGTTGACTCCCCTCCCTTGGCACTGACAAGGCCATTGAATTAACTCTGGTTTGAGTTCATGTTGAAATATCAAGTCACATAACTGAAAAAAAGTCAATGAAGTGTGATAATTACACTACACTTAGTTCCCAAACTTTACTTAAATTGAGTCAAATTGTGCAATTTGAGGCTTGGAACATTACCAGGCCATGACCATATTTTTTACATTAGGTTTTCAGCTGGCTCTCACATAGAAACAAAACACAAATACCTTTTCTTTTACAAGCCTTGGAAAGTTTGTTGGTTATCATGGAAAGTTGGTTACACATTTAATTAGCTGTCATGCATTACGGTATGCCATGCAAACTCAGCATAGATAAAAGTGCCTCGGTTTGGATTTTATTCAATCTTGCCCGCTCATTATCACCAGCTTGTTTTAGTAGAACAACCAGTTGAATAGCCACTAGGAGACATATGTGGCTAATTCAATCATCTGCTAGGATATCATCTGCTTGTTGAAGTAGGACAGTGTACCACAAATGAACTCAGGAGGCCCACATGGTATCTATTCCCCCAGACTACAGATCTGCACATCTTATAAACACAACAATGATGGTCAGTTTTAGATACGAGGAGTAACTGCAACTTGTGAATTCTGTTATAAGCTTTAGTGTTGCATGGTGTGGACTGAGGAGGCTACGAGACATACAACTGTGCGAGCTAATTATGTAAATGTGCACACTCACACATGCTGTCTGTACTGTATGCACACAAAATATTCTCACAACACACTATGGAAACCCCGCGCCCCCACACACACACACATAGGACTGAACCATATCCTAACCCACACAAAAAGACACACCTTTACACATACACAGAATGCATGCCAAAAACAATATTTTACACAGTCCTCTTCTCATACACACGCAGTTAATTGTCTTCTTTTTTTTGTCCTCATTACACACCTGCCAGGGAATTTCATGTGGAAATAGGCTTTGTAATTTTTATTGGATATTTTTCTTGTCTCCTGTGGAGGTTTGCGGTTGGTATTGCTATATAGGATCGGCTGGGAAGAACAGATTAACACTATGTCTTTCCAACATGCTATGTTTTGTGTCTTGTGCTCAATGTACTTGTGTTATACTGTGTATACTGTATTGCCTCATTCTGTTTTGCCACTGATTGTTGGTTAGTTAGACTGTACTCACAGTATCACACACAAGTCTTAGACCATTCTGAAATGTTAATTTTACATTACTAGCCAGTGTCCATCACTTGACTAACAATCCACAGCCAGCTATCATGTTAGCATGCTTACATTTGCTAATTAACACTTATCGCAAATGCACCTTCAAATGGACTGTGTAAGCTTGTGGTTAATGAGTCGTGTTCACAATATGCTTGGTGTTCAAGTGGTTAAGTCGTGAGAACACCGCTGCTAGGCAATGGCAACATGGACGCCAAAAGTGTCCTCCTTAAAGTTACTGTCGCCGTCTAGTAGCCACAGAGGCTAACAGTTATCAAGCTAGCGATAACGGTAACGTAATGCAAAAAATGCAAATTGGCACAATGACAAAGTAAAAAGATGACGCCGTTGGGAATCTAAAAAAAATCTTCAGACATAGGCCTATTATAAAATTACAAATAACTAGAATGAAGATTCTAATTATAATATATTAGCTTACCATCCACCGAAAAATGGACTTACGTGACTTCTGCCATTTCTAAAAACGTCAGCAAACACATCATCATATGGATGGGAATGATGGCCACGCTGCTAGTTTGGTTAAAGGTTTTTAGTACTACAAATCACCTTGTGACAAGTAAACGTGAATAGAAATTGAAAGAATATAAAGTTTTTAAACTGTTAAAACAACAGTATTTTGAACTGAGTGCACTGCGTATTATTAGGACAGAATTAAACAATAAGTCAATCAAAGCAGATACAGCAAACTCTGCCGAAACATCTGCAGTTAGTGACTACAAACACTCCACTACAACAAAGACGGTTGAACATGAGTTCCTAATCGTACACATATGTTCCTGTAGCAACATCTATATTTTGTTAGCTGCCCAGTGATGTAATCCCAAACACTTATGTGCTAATGTAGTACCACAGTATTTTGTTCTGGAACACAAGCAGAGCAGAAAAACACTTTGGTATTACCAGCTGTGATTCAAATATGTTTATATACATGTTCAGGACATGTTACGTTTATTTTCTTAAAGACAGCTTTGTCAATCACTATTGTTGACCTTAACAACCTTTTAGCTGTTTGTCCAGGGATCTTACGGTGTGTGTGTGTGTGTGTGTGTGTGTGTGTGTGTGTGTGTGTGTGTGTGTGTGTGTGTGTGTGTGTGTGTGTGTGTGTGTGTGTGTGTGTCTGATGCACAGCTCTTGTGACACATGGCCTCAGACAGAGCGTGTCTGGAGGGAGAGAGAGCCTTCGATGGGTGGGACTGAAAACAAGTGGCGCATGACTAAGGGGCCCAGGAAGTTCCAGCAGGCGGCTGTTATTGCTGTGTGTGTGTGTCTATGTGTGTGTTACTGTGTGTACGGGAGTGTGATTTAGGGGGCCCAGAGGGACTGTGTGGGGCAATCCCGGCTGGAGTGTCTGGAAAAGCTCTATGGAGTGACAAAAGCAGCAGTGTCCCTTGCAGCATATCTGTCTGCTGCCTTGGCTGCAACACTTTATTGCCTCTTAGAGTGTAATGAAACCGTAAAATGTAGGCAGAGAGAAAACAACAACAAACTGTACGTTGACGTATGTGTGCATGTGCATATACATGCATGTGAAGTCTAAAAGCTACTTAATTACAGCGACAGGAACAAATACAATTAGTGACTTCCACCCCTTGCAGTATTTTTACAGCATGTGTTTTGAGCCACATCACAGCAAGAAAGCATCTCATCCAGTATATTTAAACTTTCTCAAAAGCAGTTCACTGTTATAATAATACAACATATTCCAAATCCAGATTAGTAGTGACCTAAAACTACACGATGTGGAAGGTCGCTCTGTCTAGTAGAGTTGTTTTCTGCCACTCACATGATCTGTCTCTGACCCAAAGTCACTCACTGCCCAGATTGCATTGCTACAATGAGCATTTGACTGGGACGGCGGTGACGCACTCGGCGCAGAGAGACAATAGCTTACCTCAGCCAGGCAGACATAGCAAACCTCAGTGCTATCAGACCCTCTCTAATCTCAGCCCATGGGACAGCCGTGTCTTTCCTGCTCCCACATGGCCAGATCAGACACAACTCCGGCCTAGAGAGGATATTAGGACTTAACTAGGTTACACTGTGAGCTTTGAGGAAACATCCAGTCTATAACTAATCATATCTATGTTATGCATGCCACATTGGGAAATTAAACCATTGGGTCAATGAAATTCTGCAGTTGCAAAGATGTTTCTGCATAATAATATACACAATATGAGCTGGTCGCATCCTGGGCTACTCTCCTCAAGAGCATAATACTGGATTTGTAAAATACAAAATCAGGCCAGACGGTTTTAGAGATGTGATTGGCTGATGGACCGTCGGATGGGATTCCTACTTTACTCTCAACATGTGTTGCCAAGTACCAGAGATACTCCAGACTTGTGTGATATGTTTACAACTGCCAATCTGTAGTTTTGGCAATGCCATTAAGGATCCCTGTGAGAGAAAAAAAAAATGAGGAAACTTTAATTTACAACTTCGAAAACAAAAACAGACCTGAAAACAAAATAAAATCAATCATTTTCCTCTCCAGTTCTTATGTAACTAGGTGATCTCTGAGACCTTCACTGCTATCTCAGGGCCACTAGATAGCTGCCAGCAAAAAGTTGGCTGTGTTCACATCAAACGAGAGAATGTCTTTCCCATGTGAGAGGCTATTTATTTAATTTTTTATGTCTCAGGTTGGACACTTGATCAAATGGTTCCAACAGCTCCTGTCAAATAATCAAGGACACCACACAAATCCACCTTTGACGAGATGTGTTGCTCAAAAACAGATGCTACTTTTAAACACTCAAAGTATGTCTCAAGAGGTGGTTGACAGGAATCCAATGGAAAAAAGTAATATGTGTCAAAATAAACCAGTTCAGTGCCAGATTGCAAAAACATATATCTGGTTTATATGTGAACAGGGAGTGCAGGGGGCCCTGAACCTGCATGGATGAGTTTAATAGAGACACAGTGTGGGGATACATGATACACATTTGTTGGGAAGGCTTTTGCGTTGGTATGTGTGTATGAATTAAGGACACCTTAACTTGGTTTTCCCCAAAATATAATAACCTGCCTGAAGATATGTGTTTTTATGTTTGCACCATAGAGTAGCACTTTTAATTTTGTTGTATGTACAACTTACAATGACAATGACAATAAAGTCATTACTTATTCTAAATTCTGATCGCATGGATTCTGTAGGAAATTTACCAAGAGTATATTGTATCCTTAGTCCCTGGCTACAATGTGAAATACAGTACACTCTTCAACAATTGATACACAAAAGCACCACCATGTGGCAATATTATGAAACACACAATTGTTAGTCTTGCATAAATAAATAAATGCATTTTCATTAATAATTCAACTCTATACAATATAATAAGCTGTCCCTTGTTTACACCTGTTGTAAAACAATTCATTCAATATAATCCTTTTTATTTTAGATTAATCTTAGTCTGTAATTCTATAATAGATAATGTAAAATCCATCCAGTAATGTTCCATTTTTTTTTTAAATTGTGTCTTTATTTTCTTCACTCATATAGTACATTTTAGTATTATCTATGATGCATCATGCAGGGCAGTCATTTCAATCACATGCTTGCCGTATTTTCTAGGAGGTTAACATTGACCTTTTCGGTGCTCCGTAGTGCTTCCTCCTCTCTACCTGTTTAGTGGTTAAAGATGGCTGAAGCTCCTCCATGGCCTAGCCGGTTCTTCTGTCACAGATGCTCCGCAGAGATTAGTCCTCGGCTTCCCGTAAGTACTGTAGACTGAAAGTAAAGATAGAGACAGCTGGACAAATGAAAAACACAGTGTCGTTGTTGTTACTTCAGTAATAATCGTTGTAGCAGCTGGGCCAACAGTTAGCATGCTAGCAGTGTTAGCCGGCAGCTACGAGTTCCCGTTTATCTTGCTAACGCTACCCAGTGTTAGTTAGCTTGTTATCTCTGTAGAGGATACACGATACACCCGCATACAAACACGAACTGCGTAGCGTTAGCTTGGTTATTACACACAGGCTACTGCTACTTTGCCATGCCATATTTGTAACAACGTTTGGCTGGGTTATTTGTTGATTACTGTGGGTTTATGTTAGCCTAACTGATAGCTAATGTTAAAAGCTCTATTCACTAGCTAGCTAGCTAGCAATAACTGGTAACTGTAACACTGATCGCGTCTAATTTTCGACTTCAGGTGTTTCTTTTATTAGTGAAACTCCGTTAACACTAGTCTGACTTTACGTACTAACATTAGATTAGCTAGGTTGCTAACCACTGGTGTGAATGCTCCCGCAGCAACAATACCACTGCGTCCTTTTCTTGTTTTGCCATTCAGTGAAGCACACAAGTGGCATGCCTGTAACAGGCTAGAATGATCTGTCATAGAGCTGTACATGTGCCTTTCATAATGTAAAATATCAGCCATAGGTTTCCGTAGGTTGCTGGTAATTGCCTGTGGTCGCATTAACACCTCATACACCTGTGCAACTGCTGTTTTATTGTTTGGAATAGCCTATGTGCCATTGTTCAGGATCAGGGTTTAAAACCAACAAAACAAAAAGAAACACAATGACAAAAAAGCTCTGTATATCCACACTAAGTAGAAAGTGTAAGGTGAGAGAGAGAGAGAGAGAGAGAGAGAGAGAGAGAGAGAGAGAGAGAGAGAATGTTGGGTTGCTGTAAGGTGCTCAGCAGTCTGACAGCCTGGAGGAAGAAGCTGTAGCTCATTCTGGTGGTGTTGGGCTTTATGCTCTGATATCCACTACAGGGAAGCTTTTCCTAAACATCTCTATCTGTAGATGTCCTGAATGGAGGGGGAGGTCTTCTCAGCTGTCTACGGTGTTTGCTGAAGGGGCTTACACTACAGTCAAACTTATGAAATAGTGACACAGCTGGTCAGGCCACTTTCAACATAGTCCAATATATACAGTGGTTAGGATGGAGTGAGAAGGCCTCCTCACGTGACAAAAATGTGGTGTTTTATTAATATTCGCTACAATGAATGGGACAGTTTTGTCAGACCTCAAAACACTTCACACTTCTTTTCGAGGTTAGAGACCTTGGTTTAGTCGTATGAGAAGGATAATCATTTTCTGTCTTCTTTATCTAACTGTCCAGCTGTGCTATCAGTGGAGTTGTATTTGACATACAGTATCTCATTTGCAGTTAACAGTTGCCACCCACTGACAGTAATATGCTGTAGTTGAAGTTTTCATGCAAGCAACTTTTTTTGTTTTGTTTTTTTAAAGTCACTGGTTTAAATGAGAAGGGATGCAGCTGTCTGTAAAATAGATAGTTGACGTTGTTGTGAGTATAATGTGCCGCCTTTTGTTTGTTCACAGGAGTACACATGTCCAAGATGTGAGTCAGGGTTTATTGAGGAACTCCTGGAGGAGAGAAGGTGTGTATACATTGTATATTAAATACAGTTTTCCAAATCAAGGCAGCATTTTACATGATTGTTAGACTGTAACTATTAGAGAGTTATGAGGAGACTGACACCATTCTTTATGGATAATGAAGTTCCTCAAATAGTCTTTGTAAAGGAAATTCTTTGTTTTTTTTTAAATCTGGGTCTTCATATGTTTGGCCGTCATTCCTAACAGTTATGTTATTCACCAACATGCACCGGAGTCAAATTCCTTGTATGTGTATACATACTTGTCCAATAAAGATGATTCTGAACATACAGCGGCTCACATGTAGTGTAATAGCACCCTGCATTCCTTTGCTTTACACTAGCACCTATAAGGGCTAGCAACACAAGCTGTGATCCTGCCACAAATTTAATCAACCTTCCATACAGTCATTTATCACATGAGTGATTGTAGTCACATGTCAACTTTAAACATTAACTTTTGATATCACTCTCAAATAAGTGATTTAGATTGTGTTATGATACATTTTGTTACTTGTAAAGCAGAAGGTCAGAAGGCGTAAGGGTGAGGATAAAGGGAAGAAATAGGACACAAACACTTGATATCATTATTGGGAATGATGGAAACTATGACACATGGTGGGGGAAAAAATGAATTTCCTTGAATATCGCTGAGTCGAGAAATAACTTTGTCAACTACTTGTTCCCTGTTTAGTGCTGACAATGGCTCTATGTCTAACATCTCCAGCGGGCCCCAGAACCAGCAACCATTTGAGGTTTCTAACCTATTCTTTACTCTTATCTCTGTCACACAACCTTTTCTCTGATCTACGACACTGTTACATAATATTGTCAGAATTCCCTAAAATAGTTTCTGTTGGCATTTCTTTTGCTGATCTAGTACTGCACAGGATGGAAGTCACCTCAGGGTTTCCACTTCTGCTTTTGTAACAGACCACAGTCTTGCTCTATATGGTAGGGCCTAATATTACATTGGCAGTTTTAACTTTGCCCAAAGATGAGTCACATTCCTAGCCTGATATGTAGTGTATGTAAGTTGCTGTGGGATAACTTATCTACCGAAAAACAAAGGAGCTGTTATGATGTTGTTACCTTATTAAACAGCCAGATTCTTGATGCCAATTTCCATTGGGTTACAATTTGACCTTACAGTCAACAAAACTCTCAATGCTTCAGGTGTGTTGTATGCATAGTTTTGAGTAAGTAGAGAAACAAAGCTTCACAGGTTCCTACCATCAATATTACAGCACCCAGGTTTTTCTGAGTGCTTTCATCTGTTTTTCTCCCAGAATGTGGACCAGCACTTGTTTACGTTCCCCTCGGGCTATGGTCAGTTTGCCCTGGGTGTCTTTGACGACCGCTTCAACTTCGGGTCTGGACTGGGAACAGAGGATAACAGGGATGCTGAAAACAGGCGAGAAAGGGAAACGGCATCACGGCAACGATATGGTGCCAGGCAACCGAGAAGTCGTCATGGTTCAAGGCGACAAGCAGGGAGGGCTGAGGGAGTTCCCACTTTAGAAGGGTAAGGAGAACACACTGTGACTTGTGGGACATAAACTCGAGCACCAGCGGGACTTCCCTCTTTTCTCTCTCAATACATCTTTCTCATAGCTGTATCTTCTCTTTTGTAGAATCATTCAGCAACTAGTGAATGGAATAATTGCACCCACTGCAATGCCAAATATCGGTGTTGGACCCTGGTAAGTGTCTGGAACAGAGCTATATTTAACCCAGAAAACAAATTCTTAACAAAACGCTGTCTAGGTGTCTCCTAACTGTTGTGTAATGTTTGATTGGTTTCTTAAAGGGGTGTTCTGCACTCAAGTCCTATGGATTATGCCTGGGGTGCTAATGGACTAGATGCGATTATAACTCAGGTATTTTTCAGAAACCTTCACATGTTTTCAAATTGATTCCTCTTCTTATTTATTAAAAAAAAAAAAGAACAAGAAAAGAAGTGATTTGCGTGTTTTCTGTCACAACATCATGTCGTGTAAGAAAACAAGCAGTAATATACATACATGCATTTCTTTTCTATCTTTGTGTCTCTTGTCTTTAGTTATTAAACCAGTTTGAGAACACGGGCCCTCCGCCTGCTGATGGGGATAAAATAAAAACTCTTCCTACAGTACAAATTACAGCTGAGCATGTTGGTAAGTTAAAACATAATAAAGACTAATAGTCTAGTCTAAACATCTTCTCATATCTAAGACTGTATTATGTGCAACTTTTGGACAGCAGTATTATTTTTTTTTGGTTACACTTGAAGGTATCTACATAAGAGTGACATGACACTGTCATGAACGTGTCATAAACATTACAAACAAGTCATAAACGTTTGACATAACGCTTCTTTTAGTAAGTGTCATTCGGTTTTTGTCATGACAAGTTAGGTTAGGGTTAAAACGCTTATGACTTGTTTGCAATGTTTATGACACGTTCACGACACGGTCATGTAGGGCTGGGCGATGTGGAGAAAATCAGATATCACGATATTCTTGTTCTAATACCTCAATGTCGACAATTGGTGCTTTAACAAAATATCTTCACAATGAGATTTAAGATAAATAATCTTCAGTAATGTAGCTATAATGACTAATTGGGTAAAGGTAAAAATTATAGAAGAGCTCGAACAGTCTGGTAACACAGAAAATGACATCACTTTGCTGTAATGCAGCCTTTACAACCAGGAAAAGACGACACTTAAGCCATTTACAATATTACGATATCCAAAATCTAAGACGATATCTAGTCTCATATCACGATATTGATATAATATTGATATATTGCCCAGCCCTAGTGTCACGTCACTCTTATGTAGATACCTTCAAGTAAAGTGTAACCCAAAAAGTGTTACCAAGTGTTACAGCAGATGGTTGCATGCTGTTATTACACTGCAGTGTCATTTTAATGTTTGTTTTTTTGCCAGACGAAAGGGCTTCATTGGGCTTTCAAGTGAGCTCAAAGGCATGATTTTGTAAAATAAAAATAACAGATAACTGAAGCAGTTCACTTATTTGATAATCAACCACAAGATGCATATTTAGTCTCATTGAAATCATCAACTGTCAATTGGTAGAGTTTTGCACCAAAATGTCCCATCTTTATCTGCAGGTTTTTTAATTATGCTTTACTGTTACTGTTACTTACCACACCCATAATATCAGGTTTTAGACAGTCTGTTGTGCAACTGCCACTTTGCATAGCTAAAGGCTAGTCAGACCAGTAGCATCCAAACCTTTTTCTCATCTATCCCATCTCATTTTAAACTTCACTCTGACTGTTGGCTATGAATAAACTGTTCTTCTAAATAACGTTGATGGTTCACAATGTTATTCATTCAAACCCACTTGACAGATTGTATTTGGATTACATTTATTTTAGTTTTTTACTTTTTTTTTTTTTTTAAATTTTGTATTTTTCTTTTTTACATTTTCTGTCTTTCAGCTTCAGGACTGGAATGTCCAGTGTGTAAAGAAGATTACACTGTTGGAGAAAATGTGAGGCAGCTCCCATGCAATCACATGTTCCACAATGATTGCATCGTGCCCTGGCTGGAACAGGTATTAAAGACCCGTTATCTGTTGCTCGTTCCACTTATATTCACCATTTGCTATCTGGAATAATGTAATGGGGGAAGCATCAGCAATGGCATTTTGTATTTTGACCACTCTTTTCTCTCCAGCATGACACTTGTCCAGTGTGCAGGAAAAGCTTGAGTGGGCAGAACACAGCAACGAACCCTCCAGAACTTTCAGGGATGAACTTTACCTCCTCCCCTTCCTCCTCTTCGTCCTCTTCATCTTCCTCTACTCCTCAGTCCTCAAGTTCGACCAGCAATGAGAACTCCACTGATAACTCCTAGAAAACCACTTGTCCTTATCACCCTATGAGCTGTTTATAGCTCCTAGGCTGCTGTACTTCAGAGCGGTGACCTCCAGTCTCTCCCTGCTGTAGGGTAGAGACCTGAGTGCATCTGGCCAGGAGCACTCAAGCCTGATTCAGGGGTAAGTGATGCGTGAGGTCCATGTATTTCTGCCCGTCCTGTTGCTCCCACCTTCATCAGGGATCTGAACAAAGGAAGGGCGGAGGCCTGGAGTGCAGCTTCTGTCAGGGAGGATATGGAGATCTGCCTGAACCACCTCATACAGGAAGAGAAAACAAAGGAATCCAAAGGTAGAAGACTCGGGGAAAACCAGACAGTCGCTGTTCTTTTTTTCTTTTCTTTTTTTTTTTTTTAAACCTTTTTTTTTCATTCTTTTTTTTAAAACTTCAGACCCACTTTAGCCAATGAAGCATAAAGAAATGTACAGTTATTCATTTTTACAAGTACCATTCATATCTCTCAGATAATATGACCCCAAGGTGCACTGTAGTGCACTTTTAAAAGTGTGCACTTAAGTGTCTTCATGGTTTAGAATGATACTACATGTGATTCCTCTTGTTCTCACAAACAAAATTCCAAAAGTTTATAAAAATGAATTTACTGTAGAGATTCACTTCCACATGACATGACACCACACAGGTGCCATTGTTTGCACTTGAAAGAATGCATCAAATTGCAATAATGTTGTGCTGTTTGGATAATGATGTGGATACTGATTACTAAATTACACACATGGATGTTATGTTATCTGCAAGCCTAAAACACGTAGAAATATTTTAGTGCATTTTAATTTAAAGGTAAATTAAATGTTTTCTAAAGTTTCAGGTTGAAAAACTATTGATTTGCAGTATGATCGTGTCAAAATAAAAAATAAAAAAACTGATATGAAAATAAAGCTTTTTGGGTGCTACCACTCAAAATTCATGTACAGCATTCTTGGTGTGTATGTGTATGTATATATAATATTCTTTAAAGGTCTAATCATGAGCAAAGGTAGTCATAAAAATGGATTTAAAGACATCCAAGGTTAAATCTTAGCTTGTTTCAAGAACTGACCGTAACTACCAACAAATGTTTTTTTAATTGTATGCACTTATTGTGTAGTGCTGTGCTTAGACACTAGATGGTAGTGTAGTAAAAAGAGCAGGACATTTTCTAAACTGTGGTCGTTGGTACAGCAAATAAGCTATCATTGAGCACAAAAAAAAAATTAGTTACTTGTTTTTCCTAATACCAAATAAAGAAAAATAGTAATATGGTAAACACATTGGCAAACATGAGCTGTTCTGGTCTGTTCTGTCGAAGTGATTTGTCCCTTTAATGATGTCTTGCAGGCTCTTGGAACAACCAAACATCAACCAGAAAACAGTAACACCATTAGCAAGCACTGCTCAAAGTGATTTCAATGCATAATAGTTTTGAGATTGTTTTGTACTTTCAAAGTAAGGCCTGCAGGAATGCAGATAGTAAACACGAGTCTATTCAGTCTTTCAATGGGGTACTTGTACTTGCCTATTAAACGTTTTCAAAGGGCCAATCAATTCTGCTTCCCTTCATTGTTTAGCCATATGGGTGTATTTCCTCCACATTGTACCCCTCTTCTCCTTTGAGGTTTAGGTTCAAAGGCCTTTAATCTGAGGGGGTTTCTATGAGCAGAACATTGGGCTTGACTTGACTGTAAGTTTGACTTTACAATGTGAAATAGCTGATTTATATTCACAGTTTGTTGTCGTCTTTGTGGGTCACACTGCAAATGTGTGCCCTTTTGATTTGATTTGTGGATTTTCTAACATACCTTCTCATACCTTAAGGATTGTTTGAGTTTATAGGGAATATCTGGTTAGTAATCTGAAATGAATTCCACAGAATCTTAACAGTATTAAAATCTGCCTGCAGACAGACTTTCGAGCTGTCTTTTGACTCAAAAACAGGTTTTCCGGAATTTGTATGTGTTTTTTTATTGTTCCCTCAACAAGTTTCCATTTGACACCCACCTGCATAAAGATTCCTAGCACCACCATATTCTTTTGCTGAAATTTCAATTGTGACATCTGTCTTTATGTGCCTTTTTACAAACTGCAACACAGCCTAGCATTTTGAATTAGTGTGCTGAATGTGATGTCCCATCCTTGCTGAATTAATATCTTTTTGCCCAGTAGATTACCTGATAAAGAAATTCCTTAGTATTTTCTGTTTGTTCAACTTAAATGAAACGTAGACTTCTGTGAGAACCCCATACTTTAGAATTTAGCCAAGGAGAAGAAACCTCACAGTTCAGTCGTTGAATACTGCAGTAAGACATTTTCTTACACTTTTGACATATTTTGCTCTTAACATACACCAACATCTGGGTGACTTTCCTTTAGACACTATATTGAGATGGTTGACATGCATGTTAGTCAGTGAATATGTGTTAGAAATGTTTTTTTTTTCTAAAACCGTGACGTTATTATTTTATGAGACAATATCCCTAAAAACGTGTAACTTCCTTAAAACACTAATTATCCGTGTGTATGGCGAATATCACAACCATTAGTTTTTGTTGGTTCGTTTTACATTAAATATATGAATTAGAGTCTAGGTTTTGCCAAATTACGTAAGAATCATTAATAAAGTCAAATGGCTGTATTTGACGTGACCACGCCTCTAAACAACTCGTCATATTTACGTGATGATCAGGGTGTACGTGAGGTGCAACCTCGAAGACGACCAGCTACATCTGCGCGACTGAACGTTACATCTAGCTGGAAGTTCAGAAGAACGAGAAGCAGAAGATTCAGTCCGTCTTAGTTAACATTTCCTTTATTCGACGATTAAGTAAATACTAAATTATCAACAATGAAGTTGCTGTGGGCTGTCAGTGCCCTGCTTTTGAGCTGTTTGCGAGCCAATGCGTCCACAGGTAAGAATTCTGTGTCAGCCATGTTGGTTGAATATGTAACTAGACTTTGCCCGGACTACGAACATTAAAAATGTTTATTCCGATTCCTGCTTTGCTAGGGTTATGACATTTTATATATTTAATATATTTTTTGCAGCTACCGTTGTTACAAAATGAATCGAGAGTTAGTAAGAAACAGTCATCTATTAGCGTTAGCTGCAGTGTTACTGCTAGCGACACATTTTGGAAATTTACATTTGCAAAATCCTTTCGAACCGGTGGTTTCGTCACTGCAGTTATTTAAACGGCATTAACCACGTTGAATGGAACGGTGTATTTTTCTTCGTCTGTCCTAGTTTCACGGAAAGGGGTTTAGCTAGATATGTGCCAATCGTAAGCGAATGTAATCGGTCACATGAGCTAAAAAACTATCGTTAATTTAAAACGTATGGTGGTTCAGAAACGTTTGCTGTTGTGAACTCGTAACGTTAGTTGCGTAACCATGTAAAGGGTTCATAACCTTACAAAGGGTTGCTGTCCGTTGGCTAATAGCTAATTAACGTTAACTGCCGTTTTCGTTTTCAGTTAACGTTAAAGCGTAAAATATTAGCTAGCTAGTCTTTTGGTAAATCTAGGCCGCGCAGCCTTTTAGGAACTGGAGCCCTAGCTTGTAACGTTAACGTTGGAATTGACATCTCACCCCCACTAAACGTTAGCATAGCTAGCTAGTTGGTGGCTTGTTCTGGTTAGACGGTCATTAGTTGACTTTTGAGCCAGTAGGCCAAAACGCCGTGATGCGTATCACATGTCACAATACAGTATTTTGAGCCTTCCACCATTTTCTGTTGCAGTATGTTTTATATTAAAGGGTTGAGAACCTCATCATGTTGACGGACATTAGCTAAATGACCTGTCACTAGCCCTTCTGCTTCCTACCAGTTTATCGACCTGGGTCGCAGATGGCTAGGTGGATACTTTATTCAGGGAAACACTTTTTTTATATTGAAGAATTGGATGGCCCTGGGGACAAAAGACCTCCTCAACCTGTCTGTTGAGCATGACAGTGAAATTTCAGTGGAATGTAATGCCAGTTCCTTCAATTTATGCATTAAAAATACATGAATATGTTTATGATGATGGTTGGGAGTGGGGACAGTTTAAGGCAGTGTCCTCCTCCTGATCCTCTCAGTGCTGGCCTGGTGTTTTAAGGTACCTTCTTACCGACCTAAACAGGGAGAAAAGGATGTTACCTGGGTGGTTTGGATCTTTTAATGATCCTCCTAGCATTTTTCTTGCAGTGCCTGGCGTAAATGTCCTTTTAGGCAGGGTAGAACACCGCTTATTGTGTGTTCAGCCAAACAAACAGCTCTTTGTAGGGCCTTGTGGTCCTCTTCGGTGCCGTTTCCGTTCCAGGTAGTGATGTTCCCCGGCAGAACGCTGTCAATAATCTGGATGTGTCACTTTACATGTGTTAGCATTGGGGTGACAGTTTTTATGGGAAATAACAGACATAAGGACAGGCATTATTTTTAGTGAAGACTATTGTTGAGAAAAACAAACTTAAATGCCCCTAGGAAGTAGGTGGGAGCAAATAGGGATAATTGCTTATTTTGTCTCTGTGAGTAATACCATTGGCAGCAGTGTTTTATAATAAAGCTACCATATACTTATTGTCTTAAGACTGATCATTCAAATGAAGTCTAAGTCTTAAAGTATAGGGATAGTCCACACATTACACTAAACTTATAAGAAGTGGACTGGTTCAGTTATCACTGTACTCAGTCATACCAGGATTTGATGTCTTGTGTGTTTTCATGACAATGCCTTTTGCGAACTTGAATAATGTGGAAATTGCTTTGAGCGTTCTTCTCGAGTTATAACACTGAAAGAGTTACTCAATCATTTCAGTACACTTCAAAAATATCCAAACTGAGTCATTTTCTTCTGTTTTTTGTCATCCCAAGGCAGTTGAGAGAGATGGGCAAGTATGTGACCTGACATAATATGTTGTAAAACTATGGGCTTTGAAAGTAAAATGCGTGCTTTATTTGGCATGGTTTCCTAAAGCATGGGCAAAACCGGGTGACTTTGAAATTGCAAAGAGTCGGTAGCAGCAACCAGAGTGTTTCTGTTTATGGATGTTGCGTGCATGTGTCAAACGTACAAGGAGCCCTCATGCCACTCGATGTTTCCTGCTTTGGTAATAACTGCTCTGGAGTAGATCAGTAGTAGAGTTTCAGCTTTTTCTCTAGCTTAACTTTGGCATGAAAGGTGGGCGTTATGAGGTAGATGGGTTGGTAAGGCTACTTTGTGTGAACAGTCAGTTTTTGTCACATATTTTAAGTTCTGGATTTTTAATCCCTGTAATCTGGTAAATGGGGATGAATACGGTACAAACTATTTTTTTTATTGACCACCATTTTGAGATCACAGCTGCTAAACCAGCTCTCACTTAAATTATCTTTTATTACAAAAGCCTGCAGTTGCAGTGACAGGTTGTTGTGACAGGGAGTTGACATTTTCTTACAGTGGTGACAGTGGGCTACTTGATGAGTGCACTTTACATAGACAGACCACATCCAATGGATTTATTTGGGCTGAAAGTGACAAGTATTTTTGCCCCCTCTGGAATTTATGTATTTCCAAACCGTGACCTTGACCAAAACATACAAGGCTGAAATGAAAGCTTGAAATGGCCTCTTTAAACAGTGTGTCTGTTTCCATGCGTGTCATCATGTAACAACCATTGGCATCCATCTTCTATTGGAAAGTGTTGCATTGTACAACTTCCTGTTGAACATGTCACTATACTTTTACTAAAGTGTTAAAAGAGGCCTGATGATTACATGTGTTAGTCTTTTGTGTATACCTTTTTGTCTTTTCAAAAGGGTCAGTAAACACCTTTTTCAAGTTGATTTATTCACCTAGCTGGCTGAATGAAAAAATAAGTTTCTATGAACATATATGAATCCCCTTAGTTTGGGTTTATTTGCTCCTCTCTACTTTTTGTGCTTAACAAATCTTATGCTATCTATGTATTATATTCAATGTTGAATCTTTATATCCTGTATGGTAAAATTATAGATTTCCAGGCTTTTTTTGTACACTGCAAAGGTTAATCAGGTAGTTAGTTGTTACATTTTTCACCATTTTCTGACATTTCATAGACCACAAATTTGAGAAAATAATTTCACAGATCAATCGACAATGAAAATAATGGCTAGTTGCAGCCCTACATTCTTCAGGCATTTAGCTTGTTGTTGACCATATGTAAACAATAACATGAATGTCGACTATGGAAGTTGTTCTCTGAAAGTGCCCGAAACGCATGGAGTTAGTTCTCGTGTTAAAGAGCAGAGGGCTAAAGGCAGTTAAATTGCACTGTCAAGATCCATGTGCTTGACATCTATTCACAGTCAGGACTATATTTAATTTTGAACTTCTATTCAGCATGTGCTACAAAGGTGACCTTTTGGCAGTGGTGGTGGAAGCCACTAAGCTAGAAAGGTTACATCATATACATGTTGTTCGCAAGGGCGGTCATGTACATTCACAAGTCTGCCTGTTTTGTCACTAATTAATATCTGTTGACAGTTTTGATTAAGTGTTTTGAAAATGTAACTTCTCCAACACAAAATTAAGTATAGTTTCATCAGGAAATGTAGACAAAGGATATGCATGTTTTTATTAAAAAAAAAAGCGAGTTTACAGTTAGATCTCGAGGATGAACTCTATTCGTTTGTGCTATTTTCTTATTGGTACTACGTATACCCTGTTCCCAGCCCCGGCTTTGTTAGTTTTAGGATTTTTCGGATAGGAGGGGAACAAGCTGGCCGTGCTTTGGCCTGTAGTGTGAGAATGTTATTCTTCCCTGGAGCCACCTAAGGGGGGGTGGGGTAAGAGAGAAACCCTGGCCACCACTGAGTGGCCAAACAAGTTCCCCTGCCTGCTGTGAATGTGGAGACCTGGGGAGGAAACGAATATCTAAAGCAGTAGATCCATCAGAAAGGGATTTTGTATGACATGACATAACAGTCACTCAGTGGTTTGAGCCTTAATAAAGTATAGGCAGAAAATTAAAGTCCTGATGCAGGCACCCATACACACTCAGGATTTACCAGCCTAATCAAACTGACCAGCACATTTCTTTCAAAACAATACATATATTCCTTTCTAAATCAGCTTGGTACAGTCAATTGCGTAAACATATATTTTTTTTTTGTAATGTTATTCCCATACTTCACCCGGTGTGTGTATTGACTGTGTTGATTTCCACGTAGCTACATTGATCCTACATTGATGTCATGTAGCCTGCATGAAATCATTGGCAGAATGTTCTGAAAAATAGGCTGCGTTAACCTAGATTAACACCCTGCCATCCACTGCCGGGTGAAACAAGGCACAGCAGAGAAAAGGCACCAGTCCAAAATGCTGGCATGTCCGTAGGCTTTCATGGATTTTAAATTTTATTACGTGAAATGTTTTTCTTTTCAAGCTCATCTGCTTTTCTCTTCATATTCTGTTCCATTCATTGCACATTGCTATTGGATGCTTTTTTTTAATGTTTTTTCTTTCTTTTGCTATAACTGCCTTTTTAGGGATGTCTTGATCAAGCTTTTTTGCCCGCTGTCCCAATATTCATTGAGTAATTGCTAATACGCCTTTACAGACTTCAAGTGGAACAAACACTCATATAAAGGCTCTTCATTTGGTAAATGGAAAATTGACATAAAAGTCCACCATTGACAGATTCAGCATATCACAGAGGATCACTCAAACCTAATAGTAGTCTACTCTCATTCAGTACGTTTACATGCACATATGCCGGTTTTTGCCCTAATTCTGAAAAAGACGATATTCTGACTAAGCTGTTTACATGGCTAATGAACGTGAGCATTCAAAAATTTAGTTGTTGAACCGTGCGAACACAGCGTCCCTCTTTCATTCCTTCAACCAGCTTCTTGAAAAGGTCGACGTAACGATGTTTGCGCATATCCCAAAACCTGTTGATATCCAAGTCTTTGACCATGTTTAAAAGTAGCTGTGTTTCTCCTTAGCAGGTCTCCAACCTTGCAAACTGTTGGCTGGTTTGTTTGTGTACAGCAACCATAACAACGCACAGAGCTGACCATAAGCCTGATTGAGACGCATATTCCGAATGCGCTGTATACATGTCCAAACAATGTCTCTAAAACCCGAATAATACCGGAATATCCGAAGTTTCGGAATATTGTCATATTCTGAATAATATTGGTGTGCACGTAAACGTACTTAGTGATATAAATGGGCAAAATATTGGAAATACCTCCCAGGTGTAGTACAATGCAACTGCAACACAAATTGCAGCTTCCAAAATAATTATAACTGGTTGAACAAATATGAAACATTCTAGCCTTCATGAAGCTTGCTGCCCTCTCAGATCATCTCGGGTCATCCCTTATTGTCTTTTTTATGATTTTTATTTTCATCTAGATGGGTCAGAGTACCAGGAATAAACATTTCCCCAAATAATTTGGTGAAAATGTTACTCTGATCTATTTTCTATGTGCATACTTTCATATTTTCATTTAATTTGTGTTTTATTAACTTTCTTTCTTTTTCTTTCTTTTCCTATTTTGCTTGTCTTTCTTCCATCACGGCCTTTTTATCACACCAATCCATGAAATCACCTGGCTTGCTTTAAACCCACCACATTCGAAACATTCTTGAAATCTCTGTTTGCTGGGCGGACTGTAAACGGTGCTCAGCGGGCTTTATCAAGTCTCCCCTGTCTCAGACGAAGCTGATCAGTGACAGCGCAGAGCTGCATTGTGAGGTGATAGGGAACCCCATCCCTGAGGTGCAGTGGTGGTTTATAGAGGGTGAGGAGCCCAACGAGACCTTCACCCAGCTCTCTGATGGGGCACGGGATGATCGTGTGCAAATAAATGCCACATACATAGCACACGCCACTAGCACCATTCACCTCACAAGCCTCACCTTCAACGACTCAGGCACGTATGAGTGCCGCGCTTCCAACGACCCTGACCGCAATGAACTGAAGAAGACTCCAAAAATCAAGTGGATACGCTCGCAGGCAAACATTATTGTCATCGAAAGTGAGTGGTCGAAGAAGCATGAGGAGACTCCGGTCAAAGTAGCTTGGCTGTCATCTCCTCATTAGTGAAGTCCTGGACATTCAGCTCCAGTTACACTCAACTCCCATGCTTCCTGGTCCAATACCCTCTCCATCCTGCTTCACCCAGTATACACTCTCCCTCTCCTCTCCTCAAAAGCTCCAAAGTTGTCCTGTAGTTGAAACAGAAGCCTGGTCATAAAGCGTGGCTGGGCCGCTCCCTTATCCTGTTTACCTGACACCTAAAATGTCTTCAATCTGATGCCTCCCCCCCCCCCCCCCCCCGTTTCAAAGGTTAGGTTCCACTATGTTTTCTTAGATGGAATACTGGTCATAAGGTTGGGAATTTGAAAATGGCTCTTTCAGGAAAATTATTGTATATCAATTTAAAACAAAAGGGGTGTCAGATTTCTTGATTAGTAGGCTACTGCTTCTTGGTAGATATTTACTTTGCAAGCATTTTCCCATAACACTTTATTTAAAGGGCTATGCATAAGAACATGAAGGAGTTTTATGAATGGTTTTGACCGTGGTCATTAAGTGTCGTAAATTATGACACTTGCAAAGTTGGCATTATTGTTACAAGTTGACATTAACCAAGACAATATAAACTGTCTGTTATGACAACTTGACATTAACCTAGACATTAACATAACCTTGTAAATATATCATAGCAGGCCTAATTATCAAATTTACAAAAAACTATAACTTTGACACATACATACATACATACATACATACATACATACATACATACATAACGGTCATGAATGTTTCCCTTGACCTTAAAGTGAACGATATGGTCTTGCCATGTAGATGTCATGAATGTTAAAAGGCCAATTGGACAACATTAAAAGTAGCTAACTACAGTAAGCAGTACAGTACCGATAACTGTTGCTTACTACAGTAAGCAACGGTTACCGGTTACTTTAGCAACAAGTAGCCTAAAGCTATCACGGTAAATCACTTCAGTAGCCTACTACTACATCCACTACCGTGGCTGTGGAAGCCAAGTTCGCCTATAATAGTTTGAGGTTTCCTTATTCATGTCAGTCTTATGCACACCCCTTCAAATTAGGTGTTACCGGTTTCCCTAAATGATACTAACATTTTGTTTATGCTTGTAGACCATTCCTGTGACTTAATGGCCTACTGAACTGTAGGCCGACAGAAGATGGTAACTAATTATTAAAAAATAGATTCTCAGCCATGGGGTATCTTTCTGCCTTGTGGTCAGTATTATCTTGTCACTTTTGAAGAATTGGTCAGTTTCTTCACCCAGTTGAAGCACAAATATGTAAATTTTATCCTGTGATTGGCAGTGATACTGCCAATAATATTTCATCCCCCTGTTACTTCTTCCGCTTGTTTTCGAAGATCTTTTCCCCATGACCTTGTAGACTACTGTATCTACTAGATTTCCAGTAACTCCAATTCTTCCCTCCTTTCTACTGTTGGTGGGAGAGATCGCCCCATTATGGGGATCTCTCTCCCCCTTTCTTAGAAAGTTCTGTGCTTTGTTCAGAACTTGTACTTGGGTTTAATTTGTGAGAATGGATTTTCCTTCTCAAACTTGGTAAGTTGAAGGATTTTGCCATGGAATTAGTTGGTAATTGTTTTTTTGATTTCCACTTGACACTCAACAATTGTCATCTCAACAAAATCATAATCTATATTACACATAGGCAATATTTTGGATTTAAACCCAATGCCATCGATGAGTGTGTGCATAGGGCTGTCATGTACAGTATACTCCATTCGATTTTGTATCGTTCATTTCTGTAAAGACAACTGTTGAGTGTTCAGAGCCAAAATGTAAATGAATCTATATCTTAAAAACGATGCACCCAGTAATAATGATACATTTCAAGGCAATATCTTAACGGCAGTAATGAAGTATAAGGGTACTAAGACAAATAATTAGGTCCTACAAAGGCAGAGTGCATTAACTACACACCAAAGTGCAAATACTGCATACTGCAAATTTTAAAAAGATTAACACATTTCTATGGCATTATCTTTTTATATAGCAAAACAGATGTCAGAAAGTCTGGTACAGGTTAAAACTCAATTTTAAACAAATATGTAGTTGCTGGGTTTTGCCTTTTGTAGGGCACCATTGGTGTCTCAACCTGCAAAGCTGACATTTTAGGAAAGGATGATGAATAATTTATTTTTCCCTCTCTGTTTACCTTTAAGACCCAAATATCATTACTCAACCTTCTGAAGTCAGCAATCAGACCTCAGCAGTCCTTAGCTGCAACTTGACAGGGTCCGTCCTTACCGTCAAGGGCTCCCACTGGACGCACAATGGCAAACTCGTTGAAGGTTCCAAGTCCGATGCTTCCAATCCATACACAGTCCTCCGGTAAGTAGCTACATCTACCCAGGTGGGCCATATGTGCAGATCTTCCCTGCAGTTACTATAGCATAATAAAAGCGCTCATCCTCTGATAGTAATGTGAATTCCCTTTGTCCTGAATCTGTTTGTGTATATATGCTGTGTCCCAGTACCTCGTAAAGCAGAAGAATTGCTTTTTTCCCCCGAGAGGCCCGTTTGTTTTGCACAACCCTGATTAGCAGTACTGAGTAAATGAACCATACAAGAAAATGGCAAGCTTAGCTGGCTTTAACACTTTTAGATGTATGGACGATTTAGAAGACATTTAGCCATTTCTCAGATAATAATAATAATAATAATAATAATAATAATAATAATAATAATAATAATAATAATAATAATAATAATAATAATAATAATAATAATAATAATAATAATAATAAACACACCACCAAGATGGCGGGGTGTGAACGCGAGGCTTAGTGTCTGCGTCTCACTGGACTGTTCATTCAGGGCAGCGCTGCTTTAACATCCTACAGCAGACAGGAGCTCTTGGACATTGGATTACACAACTTCAACAGTGTTATCGTCGATCTTCAGCTTATCCCGGTGATCTCCAGAACGGAGGCTACTCACTCTTCCTGGCCGGGCGGAAGTGCTGACTGCGTCGCGACTAAACAAAAGCAGGGTAAGCGCAGAGAGCTACGAGCTAAGCTAAAGATAACACCGTATCGGCTCCCTTTACCCAGAATTTTCCTCGCTAATGTCCAGTGTCTAGTGAATAAAATGGACGAACTAGGACTCTGCATCACCAGCAATAAACAGATTATGGACTCAAACATCATGATCTTTACAGAGACGTGGTTAAATAACTGTTTTACAGACAATGCTATTGAGTTAGCAGGACGTCACATTCACCGTGCAGACAGGACTGCAGATGGCTCCGGTAAGACCAGGGGCGGAGGTTTGTGCATTTATACAAACACAGCTTGGTGCACAAACTTCATCACTGATAGTCACTGCTCACCTAATGTGGAGTTTCTCATGGTTAAAGCAGACCTTGCAGTCTCCCAAGAGAACCCATCAGTTATAGTTACTGCTGTATACACACCAACTGTGTGCTAATGCTAATGGTGCGTTCTTTTTGCCTCACAACTCGTATTTTACGAGGTCAAAGTTGTAAACACGCCCCCTGACCTCGTATTTACGAGCTCGGAACTCGTACAACCACAGAGTACCCCGAGCTGAAAATCCAACATGGCCGCCCCCTGTATCGACAGTTGTGAAAGCCGTAGTGACATAGTTATAAGCACTTCTGTGTTGTGTCACACTAAATCAGTCGTACATGCAGCGTCTTCTATCTGTGTTGTCACTCGGTTTGTATGCACACAAAAAACAGCGTATACGTTGTTTAAACTGGCATTGCTAACAATGGCTAACGTGGCTAGAGCTAATGAAAATCCCACTTGCAAAAAGAACGCATTCAACTCGTGTGCGACGTCATTCCCAGTTGCGACCTCCGACTTCCGAGGCAAAAAGAACGCACCATAAGCCTGCAATGAAAGAACTACATGCAGCCATTAGGAAACAGCAGACAACACACCCCGAGGCCGCCTTTATGGCTGGCATCTTTAACCACTCCAATTTAAAGACAGTAGTCCCCAGATTTCATCAACAGGTTTCCTTCCACAATAGAGGATACAAGACACTGGACCATGTTAGTGCTGGACGGTATACCGGTATTAATTTGTGTTGTATGAATTTTACATATACCGTAATACCGGTGCATTGCCGCATAGAGCGCTACGACCGAAGTAATCTGCGAGTGAATTGAGAACGGGAGCCCTGTTAACTGCGTACCCTTCTCACTCGTGGTAGTAACTTTTATAACGCAACAATTAATAACCCATAACTAACTTTCTTTTACAGGATAAAACACCATAGCACACAACTATTTGTGACTTAAACTGTTTCTAACACTAATAATTTACAAATTTACACCGACCGAACGGCATGCTGGGTAACATTATAGCTGCTAGCTAGCCAGGTAGCATAACAGTCCGTTAAGCTGGGAGAGGCTCTGGTCGCTACTGCACATTCAAGAACAGAGAAGAAAGTTGGAGGTTGAAGAAAGACCGGAGATACACCAGAACAACATGTGCTCAAGAGAGGAGCGGTCTGTTCCCAAGTTTTGTTTCGACAATAAATGGGACATAATTTGGCCATTGTGGTTGCCCATTGCTAAACATTACTTGGTTGCACTAACGTTACTCGGCCGTGCGAATGTTAAACATGTCACTTCAAGCATGCAGCGGAGCAACATTATGAACGCAATAACAATCCACCTACAGTCCGCTGAGAAAGACGGGTACAGAGCAATGATTAAAACACTGGATTTAAGATGCCTCACTGAAATGCGTCCGCCAACCTACTAACGGTATTCAAACACCAAAGCAGGCTGTCCACAGAGCTACGTTCACTCACCCACTTTTCTACAACAACCTAACGTTACCTGTGACCAAGGTAGTGTTTATACAACTCTTACAACTATTAACTATTTTGTTTTGAAAGGGAAACTATGTTAAATCATTCAATTTAAGTTTATTTTACTACTTTTCAGTTTGCACAATAAAAATAGTTTAGATTCTGTAACTGTTTCATGCATTCTCCTTCATCTAATGTTATTGTATGACATTGTAGAGCCAAGCAAACCCTTTAGCAATCAAACCTTTTAGTAAACATGACATTAAAATGTTTTTGATATTCTGTGTACTCCTGACAGTAGAATAAACCTATATAAAGACCCAGTCAAGCAAAGAAAGAAAATACCGTGAAACCGCCAGAATCTTAAATACCGTAATATAAATTTTTGGTCATACCACCCAGCACTAGACCATGTTTATTCCAACCTAGCTGGAGCTTACAAAGCTACTTCCCTCCCCCACATAGGACAGTCAGATCACCGCTCTCTTTCTCTCCCCTAAGACGTCAGGTATACTCGCTGTTCCCGACCTGTAGCGCGCAAGTGTGACGTCATGAGAGCGCCGTAACTATTTATACTTGCGCGTGGTAGTCGCGACACTAGTTGCAGTCTTCTCCTTATAAGAGGAGGCGCAACTGAGGAAAGGCTACCGACTTTGCTATTTCTACGGACTAGAAGAAAAAGGTAAACAATGGCGAAGAGAAGAGGTCGGAAACAGCGACTGTAAAGAGGCCTTAAGTATTCACCACTGATTCAACACGTGAAAACCACAGTGAGGACAATATAAGTGTGGCCTGAAGGGACAGACTCTGTACTGCAGGACCGGTTCAAACACACAAACTGGAATATGGTTGCTACTTAGGCAACCTGTCACTCCCACACAGACGGTGGGGTTTCCATCAATGTATTTTTATGCGCATTTTGAAGTATCTCATTAGAAAATATTGTTTTTACCTTTTTCGAAAACCTTTCGAAACCTACCTTTTTCTTGTACAACGCTACCTCTCTCCATTTAGCCAAAGAACTTAGATTCTAAACTCTTTGATTTAGCGTAGTTTAGTTTATTTGCTCTAAACCAGTTGATGGAAATGCTTCTATTTAACATTTTCTTTTCTTTTTTGCGACATTTTAGCTTAAAATTCGCTTAGCGATTTAGATGGAAACATGACTATTGAGAGCTTCGCTTCCTCTAACTGGACTACCTCTCCACCACGATAGACCGTGTCACCACTCAGAAGCAGATCACCATATACCCAAATCAGAAGCCCTGAATGAACAGGGATGTCCGTCTCCTGCTGAAGGCCTGCAACATCGCCTTCAGATCAGAAGATGTATAAGCATATGGTATGGCCAGGGCTGATCTGAAACTGGGCATAAAGAAGGCCAAGCACCGCTACAAGCTAAAGGTCGAGGAGCACTTTTCCAACTCAAGGCATTCAGGTCATCAGTGACTACAAGCCCATCAACCCCTCCCCCCTTCCTCTGATATCTCCTTCGTCAACAAGCTTAACAACTTCGATGTTCGTAGGCAAAGCTGCAGGCCCTGATTGCATTCCTGGGCGTGTGCTCAGAGCATGTGCTGGGGAGCTGGCAGGGGTCCTGACGGACTTATGCAACCTGTCCTTAGCCCGTGCTGTTGTGCCGACCTGCTTCAAATCCACCTCTATTGTGCCAGTACCAAAACACTCTACTCAAAGTTGTCTCAATGACTACTGCACTCAGCCCCATCATCTCAAAGTGCTTAGAGCAGCTGGTTCTCACACCTCTCAAATCCTGTCTTCCCCCTACTTTGGACCCTCTTCAATTTGCCTACCGTAAGAATAGGACCACAGAGGATGTTGTCTCCACAGCACTGCAGTCTGTCCTCTCACACCTGGACCAAAATAACACAAACGCCAGAATGCTGTTCATAGACTTCAGTTCAGCATTTCATTCCATCTAAATGAATCACGAAACCCACAGATCTAGGCAACAGTGCTTCTATCTGCAACTGATTATTGGACTTTCTGACCAACAGGCCCCAACATGTTCGGTTAGACCACCACTGCTCCTCTAAAACACCAGCGTACCAAAGGGCTGTGTGATAAGTCCGTTCCTCTACTCCCTCTTCACTTGCGACTGCAGACCTATACATGGCTCAAACTCCAAGTTCGCGTACGACACCACAGTGATTGGCCCCATCACGGACGACGACGAGTCGGCCTTCAGGGAGGAGTTGGATCGCCTGGCTGCGTGGTGTGATAACAACCACGACTTTTTAAAGTGTGAAAATTGCAGAGAAGTAGTTCATTCCAATTCCAAATTTACTTGTTCAATCTCAGAGAAATCAAAGTTCTTTTTCCGTAAATTTATGACTTTAATCTTGGAAAAAAAAAAATTTCCTCTCCCGGGTCCGTAACATAATTTATTTTTCCTACAATGGGCTTTGAACGCTGTCGTAGCAGAAGCAACTTGCGTTTGCCAACATCAAGCTGACAAGAAACAGTGGCAGATAAAGGCCCCATCCAGACGAAGACGTTAGGATGAAAACGCATCAGTCTTCCCTGGATTCGGTTCAAGAAAATTCATGTCCACATGAATCCATATGTAAATGACTCAACAAGGTACTTCATATGCCAGGCCTGTAGGCGGCGCTGTTATTGCTACAGAAATTAACGGAACGAAGAAGAGCAGCCTTCAGTCACTTCCACTTCCTTTCATAACATACCATAGTTCTCTTAATACATCCATGGACTAGACTTTAATAACTTTCACCACTGCTCATTATATAAAGGCCACCGCTAGAAAACGTTACATTGTATAATGTGCTGTTGGATTGCTTTCTATTTTGCAATTCTGTCTATCGGACATGATTGCAGCGCGCTAGCTAGCAGAGCTAACTTTAGCTAGCGCGCTAGCTAACATCGGCAGTCAAACAAACATCAATGATTCAATGTTTTTTTGATAATCTATCTACACATTTTTCTTGGGGTAGCCTTTCTACAATAAGCTGTGCTAAACGTTACTATAATCCGTTCAAGGAGTTGATAAACAGATTAGCTAGCTAGTTAAG